>JANAVB010006798.1:7267425-7384925 GCA_029216955.1 Iris pallida | reverse complement strand
GAATGTGAAGACGTGGGCCATTGGACAGTAGCAATATGCTCTGTTGTTATTAGGAGTTGTAGTGTCATTGGTAGTATATATATATATATATATATATATATATATATATATATATATATATATATATATATATATATATATATATATGAGTGTGTGTGTTTCAGTTGAGTGTTCAGTGGGTTGTGTATCCTTTATGCACATGTATACTGTAATGAGTGTGTACATAGTATCCTAGGTACCTGTGTTTGTGTGTGGATGTGGTCATTATTGAGATAATTGGATAGATAGGTGGACATTTAGATAAGTAAGTTGATAGGTTGATAAGTTAATGGTTAGATGGAATATCGTTAGATAGGAAGATGGTTAGACAGAATGTGAAGGCAGGGGCCATTGGATAGTAGCAATATGGTCTGTTATTATTTGGAGCTATAGTGTCAATGGCAGTGAGTTTCAATAGCAGTTTTGGGGGTAAAATGAGAGTCCAAACCGCAGGACAGGGAGTTGGAAAAGCCTGTGTGGGCCATGTAAACCCTCAAGAGCAGCAGTAGCAGGGGAGTGCCTACCTGCAACAGAAATAATAAGTGGTGGGTTCGTAACTACAGGGAAGTGGCAGGAAAGAAGAGTGTTATCAGCAGTGATGCACTTGTTTAGCAGTTGTACAGTTAAGGAAGTTACCTGTGCACATGGCACAAAGCCTATGCTTTGATTTGCCTGTAGGTGAAGGGAGGGAGATTGGGTTCATGTGTGCACAGGTTGCTTTTGTATACACATATGTGTATGCATATATTAGGAGTGCATGTGTGTGCAAGAGCTTCAATTCAGTGTGCAATAGAGAATAGTGCAAGTGCAGGACACAAATATGTGTATCAGTCAAATAGGTTGTAGGTGTAGGCATACATGATGGTTAGGATGTGAAGGTTAAGGGAAAACTAGTGTAAATTAAGGGGGAGGCTTCCTACGGGGAGGCATGCCTTACACAGGCCAGTGAAGGCTTAAGGAGACAAAGAGAAGAGCAGGTAGCCTTACCTAACAGCAACATTGGGTAGGTAATGGCAGCAATAGGAGGATAGACATGTGTGCAGTGCTTGTGTAGGCCTGTGTGTGTGACTTTAGGATAGTGTCTGTGTATACATATATGTCTTGTGTATGTATCCTATGTCTATATATGTGTGTGGGATGCATGCAGGTAGAAGGTTCTGTTGTTAGGGAAGGATGTGGACATAGGGACATCAAGGTATGAGTGTATAGGTTGGTATGTGAGTGTGTCAGTTGTGAAGAGGGGGAAGGATAAGGGACTGATGTACAGAATGTAAAGAGGAAGGGTTTTCTGTCCTGTGCAGAACAGTGAGTGTAGGGTGAAATCAGAAAATGTGTTAGTACATTAGTGTACGCTCATGTATCATGAGTATTTGGGCACCATTGGGGTTTGTAGGGTAGTAGTTAGCACTTAGATCCTTATGATCTGGTGTGTTGATTGTCATATTCACACATATGAATAGGTGGATGGGTATATTGTTAGATGTATCAGTAGGAAGTAGCAACAGGCTTGGCCTATATTGTTTTGCAGTAGGGTTGTTCTTCCTTTGGATAGTAAAGAAAGGGAAGAATTTGGCACTGCTCTGTATAGCAGGATTGGGGCACTGTTTAACAACAGTAGTAGGGGATTATGTGTATGCCAGGTGAGTGAGGGAGTGTGTGTTACGCTCCAGTCCTAAAATACATAGGACTAGGTACGTAAACATGCCAACAACACTTGACCAATGGGTCAAACCTCATAGCCGGCCCATTAGCGAAATGCTTAAGCTGTAAATCATGATAACAACCCAGAATATAATACAAGTCACAGGTACACAGCTAATCTCATCCACACCGAATAATAAGACACAAGATATCAAGTATAATAAAATAATACCGATGAAAAGATCTGTCTAGAAGGAATATAAAATAAGAACTGTACGGTAAGACATCCTGAAACCACACTAAAGAAATAAAGTAACTAATCAACTACAAGTCTTCTAAAAAGAAAGAAAATAAAGTAGCAAGTCGACATGATCACGAGAAGCCTCTGGAACTATCTCGTCCTCCTTCGAAGGTACGTTACAAGTCTCGACTCTAGAACCGTATACCTCGGGATAGCCCTCATGTCACGACCCGCACCTATTTTTAGGATGCGAGTGCATGTCCAAGTCCAGTCTACGTCGCAGTATCGGCGGTAGATGTAACCACCACTTTTCTAAAATGAGATTAATTTTGAACATTTGTAGAAAATTTATCATTTAATATTAAATAATAATTTATGATGAATTTTAATTAATTTAAAATTATTTAAATTAGTGTATTGTGATTTTGATGTTTTGCTAGTGTACCCTTAGAACTGTTTAGCCTAGAGACTAACCATGACCTTGAAGGCCTAACCCATGTGATTAGATTAGCTAATTACCACTTTTAGGCTAAGGATATTTTTGTCATTTTGTGACTTTTGAATTATTTAGGATTTTGATTAATTGGTGAATTTTAGATTATTTTAATAATATTTAAATTGATGTATTGTAATTTTGGTCATTTTTTATATTTTAATATTTTAGGAATTTTTATATTTTAATATTGATTTTATGGGATTTGTTAAGTCGGGTTCGATTTTTATCTCGTTCCGACTTGTGTTAGCGACCCGGGTAGCTTAGACTCTAGACGGGACCCCAAGATTAGTTAGTCATGGCCCACAAATCCCACTAATTAAGTTAGTAAGTTTAGAGTAATCCCACTTGTTAGATTTATTAAGTTAGAGGCTTAAATTTAATCCTTTTGATCCCAAATTTGAACCTAACTTAAAATTAACCAAGGGGGATTAGTACGGGCCTTATTAGGCTTTTCCCCAAGGTCCAAATAGGGCAATGATGGCAGCCACTATAGGTAGGTTAGTCTTCCTTCCTTTCCTTTTATTTTATTTCATCTTGCCTCTTTTCCTTCACAAAGTGTTCTTCCCCAAATTAGAGAGCTTCCCTCTTTGATTTGATCTCCAAATCCTTACATCCCTTCATCAAAACTTCCATCCAACCTTCTCATACTACCAAGGGAGGGTGCTAGCAAAGATTTGGAGCAAAGTGCAAGGAGGAGTGTCTATTTTGGAAGGATCTTCGTATCGGAGTCGTGCCCTTGAGAGTATCATTGGGATTCCACTTCCAATAGTTAAAATCAACACTCTAAATTATTTTCCTATGCATATTAGTTAGTTTTGAATCCATAGGATCCACCCCCATACATGTACCCATTTAGATTCAAGTTTGAGGTCATTTGGAGCTCTCTAAAGCAAGTTAGAATTGTGTCTTGTGTCCTACTTAGTAGATCTCAAATTAGGATACCTTACGTGCTTGGTTTAATGTCTAATAGATTTAATTGTGTTTTAATTTCAGTTTTAGACATATTAGAGGATGGATTGATGTTAGTTAGGATGGTTAGAATGAGTTTCATTTGGATACACATGGTTAGATCTAAGTGGTTTAGTCTACATGTCATATTTTTAGGCTCAACTTGTCATTTTAGTGTCTCTTTATATAATGGAGTGTTTTGTGTATATATAATAGGTATGTTAGATATATTTCATATATTTAGATGTGTGTGGATATGTTGTTAGTGGTGTGCTTGTGTTAGAGGAGAGGGGAGTGTGGTTTGATGTGTGTCTTGAGTGGTGTGGAGAGTGAGATGTGTTTCTTTTGTCCAAACAACCCAAATTCGTCATAATATTCATCCATATTTTTAGTAGCCATAGCAACTTAAAAATGTCATAATTTTTAGCTTAGAACTCCGATTAATCTCCCCTTTTTTTAAAAGAACCGTATCGAAGTTAGCTTTCTAAATATATATATTAATAGGTCAAATGCATTCTAAAACTTTCTGTAGAACTGTTTGAGTGTCAGCTGTATGAAATACGAACGTGTTTCGGTATTTTTGCGATTCTGGGAGCTTCCGGACACGAAAATGCGATCCGTTTGAAGTTTTGAAAAGCTAATACGAAGGGCTACAACATACTTTAATCCTAGAATTTAATGAAGGCCCAATTGGTACAGTATTAATTTTAAGTAGAAGAGTGACTATACGACATAGACATTTAGGTAATATTTGTTAGTATGAATGTTAGTTAGATAGTAGAGGTTAGTATTTTGTTAGATATTTGATATATTGTTAGGTAGTTTAATGTTAGATATCTAGTAAGTTAGATATTGATATGTAAGTAGGTTATGTTAGTTCTAGATATTGGTATGTTAGCAAGTTAGTCTCTATAGGTTATATGTTAGATATTAGTTAAGATGTTATGTTAGTATATTAGATAGTTAGTTAATTAGATATTTGAGGGGTATCTTGGTATCTCATGATACCAAGTTAGTATCTTAAGGTAAATATGAATTACCTTTACTTTCAAGGTAAATGATTAGTTTACCTTATGACCAAGGTATGGTATCAAGGTACCAAGGTAAGGTATCAAGATACACTACAAGAAAAATGATCATTTATGGCGCGCGAAACGCGCCGTAAATGATCATTCACGGCGTACATGTTGATGCCGTAAAAGACCATGCCGTAAATGACCATATTATTTACGGCGCGTATTTGAACGCTGTAAATAACCCCTTCATATTTTTTACAGCGTTCTAATGTGCGTTGTAAAAAAGTGGAGTAGATTATTTACAGCACTCACGTGTGCGCCGTAATTAATAGGATCATTTGGGGCATAGTCTTTTACAACGCGCATCTGAACGCCGTAAATGATCCATCTCCATCTTTTTACAATGTGCATTCGAATGCTGTAAATGACTCTTTCTATCTTTTTACAACATGCAGTAGAATGCTGTAAATGATCATCTTTATTTTTTACAACGTGCTGCCGAACGTTGTAAAAAACGTTTATCCATCTTTCTACCGCACACATTAGTATGTTGTAAATGACCATTTTTATCTTTTTACAACGCTCAATCGAATGCTGTAAATGACCCACTCAATCTTTTTACAACACACTGTGAACGTTGTAAATGTTCCTATCCATCTTTATACAACTTGCATTCGAATGCTGTAAATGTCCTAACAATACAAAGACATTTGTTCCTGACATAACAATCATGCATGCATGGATGAAGCAAGCTGAGGGAACAAATACAATAATAGCACCCATATATATAGTGAAGCTTTGCCAAGTTCAAATGACACAATCACAAGTGCTAGTACAGTTCAAATTCATCACAAATGCAAATGTCAAACAAATATTCGGTACAGCTTCTACCAAGTGCAACGAAAACAAATATTCAGTAACAATTCAAATTCAAATGACACATTAAACAACTATTCAGTAAACATTCTGCCAAGTGCAACAAAAATAACAGTTCAAATTCAAATGAAAAAAATTACAACTTTCAATTGATAAGATCTCCTTGTCGTTGTCTTGTATATTGAAAGAAAAACCACATCATTCATCTCTTCTTCAGTTGATAAGATTGCCCTGAGTTGCTTTGGGAACAAAGTATTGAGTTCCTGTCATAAAAATTACAACATTAAATTAGCACCCAAGGATAAAGTCCAAGTCACATATGTAGAGAGAACACAATTCAGATTAACTAAATCTGTAACAGATTATATAAAAATTACAACCGTGTAAAAAATTTGTGTAATAGAGGGTAAATCATCTATTACAACAGATTACAAAAAAAGGGTCATAAATAGAGGGTAAATCATCTTTTAAAAAAAACTAGGTTTCCAATCAAGATTCTTCTCATATCAAGGCCCTTCTGACAGATCTACTTACTATCCAACAAGAACATGTCCCTAAATGAAGAACATTTTCCAAACTCATGTTTCATATTTAACACCACTCCATACCAAGTATCTATTGAACATCCATTGCACCTCCATCTACATTAATGTAATCACAGTTACAATTCCCTAAAACAAACAAAATACTTTTTAAAAGGTAGACAGTCCAAGAAAACTGATCTTTGCTAAGATATGATATCATTTAAATCAAGGGTTAATAAGTTTACACCAAAATAAGGTATTAATGAAAAGAAAAAGATAAAATTCCCTCAGAATAGAACATAAGATTTCATTGTCACACAGATCAGCATTAGCATGGTTTAGTTGAGCATCATAGGGAATCAAACTGATAAAAAAATACAGGTTCCTGATAACTTGATTATCATGTTTTCTGTTCACTCTCATACTGATTTAAATGATAAAAAATGCAGGTTCCTGATAACACTTCTTAGCTCAGACAATCATGTGTTCAATTCCCTGATCTTCCAGTAAATGGAATCATTCATTGTTGAATGCCAGAGGCTGTGGGTATGGCAATGTTCAACCCCTTGCGGGCCAAAAAGTGTTTTCATTATTTATGATAGAGATCCAAACTATGAGAACAATGAGCTATAATGTCAGAGTATCAATTTGAAGGTTTCTTATGTAGAATTGTGGACAGTAGTGAAAGGCTAGGCAATGCAATGAAGCTACAGTAAAACATGGGTGCCAGTAACCAAAATCTAAATAACCCATAAATTTACTGGGATAGAACTAACAAATAACTACGTCAGGATAGAGAGCACTTCAAACTTTTGGCCCATGTTACACAAGGAGTATCAATCCTTCTAAAACTCTGAACAAGTTTAGTTTTCACTCCTCAGTTACTAAATGTGATATGTTAATATGAATAACTTATCCTTTTGACATGTAATATGCAGGCTTCTCGCTCTAAATTGATGATAAATCCAAGTTTGTCCATCACCCACTGGATCCCCGGTCCGGAAGCCCTCTTTTAATTCCACCAGGGTACTATACTACAGGAACCTCATTGCATTGTCCAACTTCACTGAGCTCTAGATAGTGAATGGTACGAAAAATAGAGCCCTGGGCATTGATTTTTTCCAGATAAACCATGTTTTGTACTGTCATATACTAGGTGAATTCCATCACTTGTAGACTTGACTATCATTGGTCCCATCTGGTCTAGAGATCTGAAACAACAACTAGTTCGACATTTATCACTTTCTTCTGAAGATCCAGAACTTCTGCACCTCGTGATTGGTTCTTCCATGAAGATTCATAGCTATTTGAAAATGCCTGAAACAGCATCAACAAGGCTTCATTATCATGTGTGTATATCACAGTAACTTCAAAATGACCAAACATTAGTATTTTAGCTCAAGTGTAGAAACATGGTTTTTCCAGTTCTGGCACCTATTGCAAGAAGCAAATTATGAAAGGCCTGAGCATTATAATAGACAGATAAAACTTCATTCCAGGAAGTTTTAACTCTGGGAATAATTAAGTGAAATACTGACTGGATCAGCGTCTCTGGCATTATGAACCACTCCACTGTCACAAGATTGGCTCCTGTTGCTGCCAAGAACACTCACACACCCCCTCTCCAAAGCCCACACAATATCAATTTTTCTGTTTGATTCCCACCCACTCTAATCTTCCTATCAGTTGCTTAGCCCCTATCTTAGCTGTCTGCTGAGCACACAGGTTGCTACAGGGACCCCCTCCCTCACTGTCCAACATTCACACAAATTAATTCATGATTCTCAAATGTCCATTACTAAATACATACCATTTCACTCTCAAAACTGCAGCAAGGCCACACAGGTTGCTACAGGGACCCCCTCCCTCACTGTCCTACATTCACACAAATTAATTCATGATTCTCAAATGTCCATTACTAAACACACACCAGGTTGAAGTTCATATTTGTTGAAGTTCAGTTCTTTGCCCATAACCCATAAGCCCATCACCATCATCTTTATGGCCTTCCAGGTTACCTTCATCTTTGTTCATTAACCTATCCTTGGGGATCATGTGTTTGATTCCCTGATCTTCCAGGTTACTGATTTAAAGAATTGTGTCATCATTGCTTTACCACATGACTTACATTGCACTCAAAAAGCAGAACAGAAAACAATATCATCATATAAAAAAAAAAGTTCCAAGACAATGAAGAAAATATTATATAGAGTTCTAAGACAAACCTCATAAGTATATGTACACATTTCATTGTTCAGTCCAGACTTTGTTCATTAACCTGTCCTTGAAAAAGAATCACATAGTTTAAAAAATGCTTAAAAATCAAATAGTTCTAGAAATACTTAAGATTAACATAGTTGTACCTCAAATAAAGAAGCCTAGTCCAATTTGATATATCTTATGGGCTATGCAATCGTACTCTGTTCAGCACAAGAAAGTTTATCGAACTTAGCTGTTGGTCGATACAAAACAATGTCATCAATTACATCACGAACCCAAACTTTCCAACACTCATGGCCTAAAGGAACATGATGGACCAATGCACTTGGATCTGTTGATGCAATTTCAGCAGTAGCAACAACAACTTCATCTTTCGCAAACCAACTAAGCAATTTGCACATCCTATTCTCAATATTAGAACCTTTAGCTCCACTCGCTAATTCATGTTGTCTTCTTTGTGTTCCTTCACAACCAAAATCTTGTATACTTGCTGCACTTCCTTTGTTGCTTTTTTTGTTTTGTGCTCTCTCGCTAGCGGAAATTTGAATGCTCTTATTGCCTTTTTGTTTTCCCTGATCATTTTGTATTCTCTCATCTTTAAAACTTCTACCAATTGTATCTTCCTTCTGTTTGCTTTTTGCTCTCATTACAAGATAGTTGATCATTGGAATTTTCTTTGTGTTTTATTTTCGCTATCTCATTGGTCGAAAGTTGAACACTTGTATTTTCCTATTATCGTTATATAAGCAGGTCAAATATCAAATTTTGTGATCAAGTGCATTGACAAAACCAAAATAAAAGTTAATATGGATATTTCATAAACTTACAGAGTTATTTCCTCCTTTGTCGAACCGACCCAAAAGATCTTTCACTAAGCCCTTCAAGCTCTCCAATTCATTCTCTAATCTTATGACTTTATTACCCATATGAATTTGACCATCCACTTTTGAAGGATTTGTTCCAAATCCAAACCCTCTTACTCGTCCTCATGGATCCGGACCAAGTACTGTTGCTACGGCATCATTTGTTATAGAAGTATGTTATGACCGGTCTTCCTAAGCCTTGTATTGCTTTACTTGTTGCTAGAAAAACACAAATTGGAGATATATAAATACTAAAATATAAAAACAAACAAAAGAGAGCTTAAATATATAACAAGATATTGTTACCACTATATCCGAGTCTTGAACTTCCCTATCTGAATTGGTCTTTCGTGCTTCATATGGATGAATCCAAACATCGGCCCTTGAAATTGCTTCAGGTGTCTCACTTTTTTGCTTCTGCAAAATAACAAATATAGATAACTACAGTAATCTCACATTTTAAACCAGGATTGAACCTAACATATTATTCTTACCAACTCGTCTTCAACAATGGCAAAACTTTTTCTACTTGTACGATGCACTAAATCAACTTGTTTTGCTCGCATCTCTTTGAATTTTTCAATTCTTTCCTATAAAAAAGATTAGGGAAAAAAATGTTGGTGATATAACAAGATACAAAAGTGTAAGAAAAAATAGAGTTAGGGAATAAAATATTGAAGTATGTACTACGAAATCTCAAAACTAGAATTACCAAAAAAGTATGACTTGTTCTAGGTTTAATAAAAGACATCCACTTATCCATAGATTCAATGTTTGCAGGTTTGAGGAGGCTAGCAGCACGTTGTAGGCCTACCACTTCCGCTTGCGTCCTCACTTGTTTTCCCAAATTGGATCTCCATTCTCGCCAAATCTTAAGTAGCTTTCTAAAAGTATAATCCTTGTGGCACTCATTAATAGCAAAATTTTGCTGTAAAAATATGATCCAAATTTGGTTGTTAAATATCATGTAAAATATAAGAAACAGGTCAATAGTAATACTAACAAACTTACCGTTATATGTTCCCAAATATGATCTTTGAAATCAATTGAGACATCCTTCCATTTAGTCATATTAACTGGTAGCAGCTCTCTTGCCGTCATGCTAAGGAAAGAACTAAATTTTGGAGCATTTTCCTTAATGGGTTGGCCTCTATGGTTGAAATCAAGGGGGAGAGGAGCATGCTTAGCTTGTTTGCTAAATGCCAAACATTTTGCCTTACCCCTAGGCGTTCTTTTTGGTTTTTTCTGCATTGACCTCTTGGTAATGTATTGGATGATGTCTTAGGTGGGGAGTTAGAATCTTCATTAGAAACGCCATCCAACATTGGTAAGGACCGGTTCTTTTCTTGTCTACATGCAATAATAGCAGCAATTTGTGAAGCTTTCTTGTGTTTTTTGGTTCTCCTTGGAGCACTGTTTGAGCACTTCATCAAACAAAAAAAAGTTAAAATAATGAAAATAAATATTAACTGTTTAATACTTGTAAATAGGAAATTAGGTAACAGTCCTACTAGCTTATTTTTTCAGTCCCAGTTCATTACTGTTCAGTATCTACTTGACACATATGCTCTGTTTTTGTATCAGTTCCTCTGTATATTGATTATATTTGATGCGAGGTTTATTTCTCCCTACCTTATCAACATACAGTAGCAAGTTGCAAATTGGGTTAAGTTCAAACTTTAGAGTATTTAGTTTGTCTATTTATAATAGTATAATATACAAAACTACACAAGTACCAACACAATGGAGAAATATATGTACTTGAAGAAAGGAATGTGGGGAGTTCACTCCCTGCAGTAGGTGGGAGGTGGCCTACTGCAGCCAGGCATGACCTGGATTAGGGAGGTAGTGCAAGCCAGTGCAACGTGCATATGTGCACTTCACTGCCGTACAGAGAGTTTGGGGGTTTGCACAGGTACAAACAGAGCTAGTGGCAGCCTGTGCACCTTTGCACAGGAAAACATAGCAACCTGTGTAGGCAAATTCATGCACAGGAATTTGCAACAGATGGAACTGCTATGTGCAGAGTTGTGCATAGGTTTTTGGGGGTTTAATGCACCCTATAGAGTATAGGCAGGGGGTTTTCTCCTTCCTTCACAGCAGGAGAGACCATGCTAGGCCTGTGTACATGAGGGGAGGTCTGCAGTAGTGTGCTGCATGCATACAAAGGCATGGTGTGTGTTCTATGCACACACCTAAATGTGTGTATTGCTGTGGTATGCAAGTGATAGTTGTGTATTTGTGAGTGTGATGTGAGACTGTCATATGCATTTGTGTAGTGTATGTATACTTGTCTTGTGTGTAGGGATTAGAGAGTAAGCATGTGTGTATGTGCTATATTTGTTAGAGAGTGTCAGGTACAGTAAGTTAAACTAAAAGTTAAAAAAAACTAAAAGTTGGAACTTACTTCTTACCGTTTTTAGCCATCTTATTGACCAAATATTTATTCTCAAATAATTTGATCAATCTTCACCGTCTTCACTTTCAGTCTATTAAGAAAACATAATATATAATTCATTAGATTCATAAAATAAACATCTACTCAAACAATAACTCAAGATTAATATAGATAATTATATAAATGGTCTTGGTATGATTACCGATACATAAGATAGATCCTCATAATCACGTATTACACAATCTTCTTCATCAATATCAAAGTGAAGGTGTGATACATCTAAAGGAGTGCATGGCATGTATTCATTCCCATCATCCGTATCATTCTCATAAAAACCTCTTTGTGGTGCTTTCAATACAACATACCAATTCGATTTGTCCGACTCTCTTGAATAAAATACCTGCTTTGCTTGTGATGCAAAAATAAATGGATCCCTCTCAAATTGATGTTGTCCTTGATGGAGGTTAACTAATGTAAACCCATCTTCAACTTTGATACCATTTTTTATATTTGCCCAATCACAATCAAATAAAGGTATTTTAAATTTGTAGTAGTCCAGTAGCATGATATCTTTTATGATACCATAGTAAGTTACTTTTCCTACTACTTGTGAAGAATCTTTCGCACTTGTTCGACACATTGTTTCTGCTTCAATAGAAACCCCACAATTTTGTGTGCTTTTCTCGGCATCCTTTGTGTGAAATCGATTTCCATTGATAACATAACCAGAATAAAACATTACTTCTCTCTTAGGCCTACATGCAAATCATCTAACAATATCTGATATTGGAGTACTACTGCCACTTCTTACTTCATTTCCCAGCCATTCACTAAACGTGTTCATATGTCGCTTTTCTAAAAGAGATTCATTCTTGGCCAAACGTTTATCTAAACGTATAAGCTGTTCTTTGTGCATTCTGGAACAATAAAAAAGATAAGTTAGAGTGTAAATAATAAGGATTAAAATTTAAAAAAATTACTATAGAATTATAACTTACTCTCTCCATGGATCAACTTCTGCGGTATTCTTCAACACATAACGATGGGCAATCTCTAACATAGAAGAAGTCATTGACTTTTTTGTCCTACCTTGACCAAGTGGCCGTCCTTCTACTATTGTTCTATCTTCAAAATCTTCATTGCGCCTATGTTGATGCCCTATATCAGCTGCTAGTCTTATGTATCCAGTACAAAAATGTGTCAACTCATCAGCTAAATACTTCTCAGCTACGCATCCTTCGGGATTAGAACGATTCTTAACATATCCTTTTAGGACCTTCATATACCTAATCATGATTACATAATAAATTTAAGCTTTATAAGTAATCTGATTAGGCTATAATTAATATAGAGATATACCATAAAAATTGATCCTCACCTTTCAAAAGGGTACATCCATCTGAAAGGTACCGGTCCAGCAATCAGCACTTCTTGTCCAAGATGAATAGTTAAATGGATCATAATGTCAAAAAAAGACGGAGGAAAGAACCTTTCCAACATGCACAAAGTTTCAGCAATTTCATCTTTAAGAAGCTCTAGTTTATTTTTATCAAGAACCCTTTGACATAATTGATTAAGAAATGCACAAAGGCGAAAAATAGCAATCCTCGGTCCCTGAGGTAAAAGTCCTCTCAATGCCACCGACAACACTTGTTGTACTAAGACATGACAATCATGGGACTTGAGGCTGTAAATCTTGTGGTCTTGTAATGACACTCGATTTGCAATGTTTGAACTATAGCCATCTGGCAATCTTAAATTTGCTAATCTCTCACAAAATATATGCTTCTCTTTCTTTGAAAGTACGTACGGAGGTATAGTACCTTTTGAACTACTAAACTTATCATCTTTGAGATGTAATTTTTTTCTGATCTTTTCGAGAATTCAAATTGTCTTTCGTTTTCCCCTTTATATTCAATAGAGTGCCAATAATACTCTCACAAATATTCTTTTCAATGTGCATTACGTCTAAATTGTGTCGTAATAGCAAAATCTGCATTATGAAGAGAATACATATTAAATTTAACAACTAATATAAATAAAGGAAAAAAAAAGGGGAAAAAATACTGTTTGCCATTAAAATTGTTTGATTACAAATTTTAATACAAACAGAACAGTGTTACAATATAGGACTTAGATGTAGTCCTAGGAGTATACTTTTGTTTATCTGGGTCCCTTGTGCCGATGGAGCGAGTGGTAATGCGTTGACTCCGTTGACGAGCTGACGACGGTTATCGGTTCTCTGAAGGTTTGGATTGCTCTGGGTGCTGGAGCTTGCTGAGAGGAGGAAGACGTTGAGTGTTCTCTGTGTTGTCCGTGGGTGAGAAGGAAATGATCCCTCTATTTATAGCTGGGCAGGTTGGCTGCTCATGCACGCATATGTAGGATACGCCGGTACGTGGGGACGCCACGTGGAGATTGCTGATGGAGGCGCATGGATGATACGCCCTGATCAAGGGGTTGAATTCTTCATACTGCTGTTGTGAGCCGGCATGTAGCAGAGAAGAGGATCTTTCTGTTGCTGAGATCTTGGGTGAGTTGAGTCAAAGGACACGTGTCATCAACTCAAAGCTCGGAGATCTCGGATTTGATGGGGAATGATCTGGTGGGATGCGCCTAGGACTGGGCGCATGAGGAGACTCTGGCTCGTAACCTTTAGGAGTCACGAACCATTCTGGGCGCATGACTTTTGAGGCGCATGCAGGCGACTTTCCTTCTGTCTTTTGGGATCAGAGAGCAGTCTGGGGCGCATGGCTTTTGAGGTGCATGCAAAGCTTCAAATGGAGACTTTTCTTCTGTCTTTTGGGATCAGAGAAAAGTCTGAGGCGTATGGCTTTTGAGGCGCATGCGGATGGTTGGGTGGCCACGTGGTAGTAGCCGTCAGAGTAAAGTAATGATGATGCTGACGTTGCCGACGCTTCGTCTTCTGAAAAAGCTTTCAACTGTTCAGACTTTGGGAGGTGTGCTGCCAACTCTGTCAGTTCAGCATTTAATATTTCTGACATTCGATGAACAGCTGAGTGGGCGCATCGATTGGCGTTCCACTAGGCGTATGGAGGCACATGGGGGCGCATCCTCTGTGATGCGCTTGGTACTGAAGGGCGCGTCTATGCTGATGCGGTGTATCTGACCGGCGTATCTGTTGCATGACGCATCTTCTTTGATTCGTCTGTTGAGTTCTTCGAGTCATTAATGAATCTCTAACTTAGCTGAATTCGAAGAGGCGAGTTCATTCATCATAAATACAAGTTCATTGCACTGACTTCGGGAAGGTTGCCACTTGGCGCATGGGTTTGATTTGCCCTGGCCTATGAATAGCAACATTTTGAGAGAGTTTTGTTGTCTCTCCCCTGACTTCTCGACGAAGATGGATTCGACTGATCCTCCTCCTTGACAAGACGTTGTACTGTGGATGATGGTTCTCCTTGTTCAAATAAGCTTTGACGGTTTAACTCTTCAGAAGATAAGAGCCCCAGGCTGGTAGATGCGCCTGTGCGTTGACGAGGAAGTGATTCACTCTGACGGGGTGCAGTGATGCGCTGGGAGATAGGTACTGCAGGTTGCAACTGTTGGAACACATACTGCCTTGGTGGTGGAGCTACTGTTTTACGGTAGTAGCAGTTGATGATGACCGTAGCACAAGTGTGCCCTGTGAGGGGCACATTATGCTTGTTGGTCGGCTCTCCTGATCGACGCTTATGAGTGATCACGTTGCGTAGATCGTTGGAGGAGAGTGCCACCTTCGCACCCCCTTCAGGCGTATGGCAAGGCCAAGCGCCGGGGTGGTCAAGTGAGAGTGCCACCTTCGCACCCCCTTCAGGCGTATGGCAAAGCCAAGTGCCAGGGTGGTCAAGTGAGTGCTGCGCCCCCTGATCTAATACCAAACAGGCATCTCGATCAGTAGTGGGGGAACCACAGCATTTGAAGTGACTTGAACGGACCTCAGATGCACAACCAGAGGAGGCGCGGGAGTTCAAGACCACTGGGTTTGCCTTGCTCGACTTGGTTGTGAATGCAATAGATGCGCCCAAGTGAGACAAGGACTTTGAAGTTCGGCTCGTTTCTGGCGTCGCAGCACCCGAGTCGACCTTGTACAGCTTACCATCAGCAGCGCGCATGATTGCGAGCGCATGCTTCTGGTTTACTGCTGGCATAGCACGTTTGAGGCGCATGGCCCGTGCCGTCTTGGACTTCTTCGTACCAGTCCGTGGGACGCATAGTACTCAGAGTCCAAATTATCCTCGCCATGACAGCGAGTGAAGAACTTGCAGCCAACCCAGAAGAATACTGCAACTTTTGTGGCTTGAACGGGCTCCCTGGATAATGGGCTCCCTCTTCTTTATTTTATTTTGGTGCCCTTTTCAAAGGAGGCAAGAGGTCTCTATATATAGAGTGAAATGAGGCCTCCCTTCTTCTCCTTTCCGATGTTGGATTAAAAGAAAGATCCCTTCTTTTTCATGCTTCTACAAGACTCCCTTCAAAGTTTTTAAAACTTTTGGACAAGTTTTGAAATACTTTGAACAAGAAGCATGAATGGTAGAGCTGTTTAGGTGTGACAATCCTATCAGAGGTGATAGGTTTGGGTACTTCCACTGGGGAATTTATGTGGACTTATCATCCATGGCGTACCTTGGTTTTAGGTACAGATAATAAGTTGAGAGAGAGAGAGAGCCAACATATTTACTCAGAGGTAATATGGACGTGGTATGGGATTGATGGTAGAGCTTTCCAACTCAGAGGTGATATGAACGTGGCAGGAATGACTCTGGAGGGAGATACGCGGAACTACTCAGAGGTAATATGGACATGGAAGTTCCGCTGGGGATGTTTAGGGATTGTAGTCTCTGTTTTTTTTTTGTATTTGCAACTCTTGCTGGGGATAGTATAGTCCTTTACTCTCTCTTTTTAGAAATAAAGAAGTACATAATTTTCTGTGGTATGTTCATTTTTGCTGTCATAAACTTGATGATTTGTGTGGACCTATTATCTTTTGCGCACCTTGGCTTTTAGGTACAAATAATAAGTTTGAAAGAACCAACATATTCGCTCAGAGGTAATGTGGACGTGGCAAACATGGGGTTCAAATGATAGAATCTTCCTACTCAGAGGTATTATGGACGTGGTAGGAATGACTCTGGGGGATACGCGGAACTACTCAGAGGTGATGTGGACGTGGAAGTTCTGCGATCAATGTACGACAACGCAGGGGTTGTTTGTACGAGATGTTTACTCAGAGGTAATGTGGACGTGGTAAACATGAAGGATAGCATAGGCTTACGGAGTGTAAGATTTCGCTTTGTAGGGTGTAGGGGAACAACTCAGAGGTGATGTGGACGTGGTTGTCCTTCTACTGGAGGATGCTACGGAACAGTTGGGTTCCGGAAGCGTATGATTTTGTTGGAAGGGAATTGTCTGTGAGTCCTGATGATTGGATCCACAGATCCTCTTGTGGAAGTACATGTTTGGAAGATGTCAAGAGTAGTACTTCTTTAGGAACTTGCCGTTGATGGGCATCATAAACAAGTCCCCATTGGGTTTGGCGAGGCGGTAAGCACCGTTTGAGTATACCGTCTCAATGATGAAAGGTCCTTCCCACTTGGGCTCGAACTTTCCTGGTGTCTTGTGAGTTAACACCATCGGCCTCCTGACTGCCAGAACCAGGTCGCCAACTTAAAAAGTTCTCTGTTTGACCTTCTTGTTGAAAGCCTGTGATATACGGACTTGGTAGAGTTCGATACGTTGTTGAGCTAGGAGACGCTTTTTGTCAAGTGCCTCCAGCTCCCGCAGACGACGACGTTGATTGTCCTCTTCTGTGAGTTTGTTTGTGATTGCTACGCGGAGTGAGGGTATCTGGATCTCGAGAGGCAGTACCGCTTCACTCCCGTAGACCAGGGAGAATGGTGTGTTACCTGTTGGGGTTCGTACCGTTGTGCGGTAGGCCCAAAGATATTCGTCAAGTTTTTCGTCCCAGTCGCGTTTGTTGGATGACACGACCTTTTTGAGCAGCCTAACGATAGTTTTGTTGAATGCCTCGGCCAATCCGTTTGCTGCCGGATTGTAGGCGGTTGAGGCCACATTCTGAATGCGACTCTTGTCACAGAATCTACTGAAAATATGGCTGATGAACTGAGGACCATTATCATGGATGATCCGCCTGGGTACTCCGAAACGGTAAATGACATGGTGTTTGATAAAGCTGACCACCCTGGAGCTCTTTACTTCCGCCAATGGGACTACTTCTGCCCACTTGGAGAAGTAATCGGTAATGGCCAAGATGAAGCGGTGCCCCCTTGATGAAGGAGGGGTGATCGGTCCTACAATATCCATGCCCCAGGCTTCGAAGGGCCAGGAGGCGACTGTAGGATGTAGTGGTTCTGAGGCGTATGAATGAAGTCTGCGTGAAGTTGGCACGCATGGCACTTCTTAGCATAGTCGACAGCATCAGCGGCCATGGTTGGCCAATAGTAGCCCATGCGTCGTAGTCGATCCTGCAACTTAGGACCAGGTTGATGAGCTCCGCAAGTTCCATCATGAGCTTCTCGAAGAGCTTCGGTCGCCTCTTCGTTGGACATGCATCGAAGGAGAAGCCCATCGTAGGAGCGTCGGTACAGCATTTTAGTGGCTGTATCATAATAGAATCGAAGAGAACGTCTCCTGACTGAGACGGCTTCCTTCGGGTCCTCTGGAAGAATTTCGTAGACGGCGAAGTCGATGAACGGGAACCTCCAGTCTCGGACATTAACACCAGTACTTGTCGGCATGGCGTGGGCCACTCGTAAGCATAGGTTGTTTCTAGGACAAACCAAGTCTCGACCAACTACCGTGACGTAGTGTTGAGTCCCAAGAGGTGCTGCTAATGAGGCTGTGAGGCCAGCCAGAGCATCAGCCTCTAGGTTTTGTAAACGAGGTACGTGTTCGATGAAGAACCCGGTGAAGGTTGAAATGATGTTCAATGCAACTTCATGATAAGGGATCAGATCTTCATGGAGAACCTCGTATTACCCTCGGATCTGGTTTACGATGAGTTTCGAGTCGCCGTAGGCTTCCAGATGGTCCACCCCCAGCTGTTGTGCCAGCTGGAGTCCCATAATGAGCGCGTTGTACTCGGCAACATTGTTGGAGCACGGCTTCAAAAGAGAGTAAGCACGCTGGATGATCAGCTGATCGGAGGAGACTAAGACTACCCCCACTCCTGCGACGATCTGGCGTTTGGGGCCTGTTCTTGAAGCGCCATCGAAAAACATCCGCCAAACGGAGCTTCCTTCGGTGACATTTGATTCTTGAACCTCATCCGGGATGTCTTCATAGAGTCTTGAGGACTCCGAGATGGGGTGTGCAGCTAAAAAGTCGGCCAGGGCCTGACCCTTAACGGCTTTTTGTGGCACAAACACCATGTTGTATGGTGTTAGCAGGATCGCCCATGTAGCCAGCCGGGAGTTTAATGACCCTGGCTTCGTCATGAGGACTCTGAGTGGATTGACTCAGGAGATAACATGAATTGTCTAGCCCGAGACATAATGGCGAGTCTTCTGGATGGCAAACACCAAGGCCAAGTACTCCTTTTCAACGGGGTTGTACTGGTGTTCGGTCCCGATGAGCGTTCGACTGAGGTAGTAGATCGCTTGCTCGTAGCCCGTATCGCTGTTTTGAGCCAGCAGAGCGCCAAGGGAATGATCCATGGCACGGACGTAGAGGAGAAATGGTTTACCGACGACAGGAGCTACCAGGACTGGCGGGCTTGTCAAGTAAGCCTTGATGTCGTCGAAAGCCTTTTTGTACTCCTCTGTCCAAACGTAAGAGACTCCCTTCTTTATGAGCTGATTAAAGGGTTAACATTTACCGGAAAGGTTTGCTATGAACCTCCGGATGTATGCCAGACGTCCCTGTAAGCCCCGAAGTTCTTGAAGATTCTTCGGAGGGTCCATGTTGAGGATGGCTTTGGTCTTCTCGGGATCAACATGAATGCCTTTCGCCGTGATGACAAAGCCCAAGAATTTTTCGCTAGAAACCCCCAAGAAGGATTTAGCGGGGTTCATCTTGAGTTGATGTGCCCGCATGAGATCGAAGACTGTCTTCAGGTCCTGTAGGTGATCTCCTTTGAGGCGGCTCTTGACTGCGATGTCGTCAACATAGCATTCGACTGTCTTGCGAAGATGTTGACAAAAGATGGTGCTCATATCTCGTTGGTATGTCGCACCGGAGTTCTTCAAGCCGAAAGGCATCACTGTGTAGCAGAAAACAACCTTTGGAGTCCTGAATGACGTGTGTTTCGCGTCATCGAGGAACATCTTGATTTGATTGTAGCCTGAATACCCGTCCATGAAAGATATGCGTTCGAAGCCACACGTGTTGTCGATCATCACGTCAGTGATTGGAAGCGGGAATTCGTCCTTCGGGCAAGCAGAGTTGAGATCCCTGAAGTCGATACAGACTCGTATCTTTCCATTCTTTTTGGTGACAAGTACGACGTTGGCTACCCAATCTGGGTATTGTTCCTCACGGATGAAGCTGCTAGTCAAGAGCTTGTCCACCTCTTGATCGATGGCATTCATGATGTCCGGCCGGAAGCGTCGCTGTTGTTGTTTAATAGGTTTGGCATCGGGTAAGATGTTCAACCTATGCATTACGATCTGTGGATCGAGTCCCGGCATATCTTCGTAGCTCCAGGCGAAGACATCGATATAGTCCTTAGCCAGTTGGATTAAAGACTCTCGGTCTTCTCCTTCTAGGCTTTTGCTGATGAAGATGGGTTTGGAAGAAAACCCATCCCCAAGGTCGATCTGCTCGACTTCGTCTTCGGTGGGAGGTTCACGTAACTCAAAACGAGACTCCCATTGTTCTCCTAGGCGTTGAGCCCAGGGTTCTTCTTCGAAGGGTTCCGGCGCTTGGTCTTCGCCTTCATCTTTTTGAGGTTGTGCTGATGTCATGTTAGCTGACAGCACTTTCCAGAAGACTGATCCGATACTGGTATCGGAATCCCAAGTCGATGCTTCGGACGAGTGGGAATGTTCTACGTCTTCTGCGTCTGAACTCTCTGGAGTTGATGGCGGCGTAACATAGCCTACCCCCCGTCGAGTCCGATTGTAATAGTCCTGCGGCTTTTCTTTAGGTGTTGGAAGCCGGAGAGGGAGACGTCGACCCTTGCCGTAGTTTAGGCCTTTGTTGCTTTTCAGGTCGTAGTCCATCTTTTGGATGATGTGCTTTGCCGTATCCGTATACCGATAGACTTGTATTCTGCCGGTATCAGGTTCTGGCTCGAGTGGCGGAAGGTCTTGATGACGCTCGACTTTGCCAAAGATGATGGATCCTTCGTCTCGACTTCGTGGAGGGAC
This sequence comes from Iris pallida, assembly GCA_029216955.1. Classification (NCBI taxonomy): domain Eukaryota; kingdom Viridiplantae; phylum Streptophyta; class Magnoliopsida; order Asparagales; family Iridaceae; genus Iris; species Iris pallida. The sequence continues at coordinate 7,364,331 of JANAVB010006798.1, read as the reverse complement.
TATGTAACAGACTCCTTGAGACAGGACTACTCGATTTACATGATGGATGGTCGTTATTTGTGTTTGCAACGATCGTAGAACGTCATCTAATGTATACATGGCATTCCAATGTGGAAGACAAGAATAATTAAAAGACACTCTATTATTGATGAAATACGAGATTTTATCCCGTAGGATTACATTGTCTAAGGAGGGTGCATCTACATCGGCAGAGATATATTCGCCAAGCTCCTCATCCGTAAGCACTGGGTTGGATCAGGAGAGTCCACCACAGCTTTGATTTTGGGGTCTGAGAGGGTTATGTGAGCCCTCCCTGGCATCTTGGATGACTGCGGCGGCTTGCCCTTAAGACGCACCTTCATAGGTGCCTCAACTACGCCTCCAGTGATTGGTGCCTTCCCCTGTAATTTTGCCACCAGGGAGCCGATGTTTGAGGCGGCTTTCCCTTGAGGCGTATCTTCACAGGAGCTTCAGGAGTTGGTGCTTTTTCTGGTAGCTTGATGCTCATTGGAGGCACCTTCTAGGGCAGTTTTCCCTTGAGTCGAATCTTCAAAGGGCATCGGGAGTCATCTCAGGCTCCATGTCCGGCTCAGCTGCCGTCTTTGCCTCGTCATCAGCATCATTGGCTTCCTCCTCGTCAAGTGACTTGTATAAGTCAGAATCGGTGAAGTAGGCTTCAATCCCTTTGAAAGGATCGATGTCTGCGAACTCCGTCTGGATGACGTCGTTGGTGGATACATATTTCATGCATTGGTGGAGCGTGGATGGCACCACCATGTACTCATGTAGCCATGGTCGACCGAGTAGGATGTTGTAGTTGACCTCGGCATCCACAACATAGCAGGTCACCTCAGTTCTGAGGTTACCAATATGACACTTCAGTTAAATTTTGCCCAGTGGCTCGCTTTTGCTAGCGTTGAAGCCACTGATGGTTGTGTTGGAGGGTGCCAGCCGGTACATTGGGATCCCCAGTGTTGATAGCAGTGCCTTCGGAATGATGTTGAGAGAAGACCCCGGATCGATCTGAATCTGGTTCACCTTGACTGAACCGATATACCCTGTATAATACAGCGGCCGGTTATGTCGGTGGTGCTTGAGCAGCATGTCTTGTTGGGTGAAAGTTATGTTTGGGATAACTTCATCCGCATATTGACAGTGCGCACAAGTAGTTGGGAGGTCTTCAGGCTGCTTGACCTGACTGAGAAAGGATTCAGCATCCTTCAGAGCTTCACAGAGAGCTTCTCAGGAGTCTTTGGAAAGACGCAGGAGCTCGAACAAAGATAGGCGGGCAGGAGTACTGGCCAGTTGTGTCAGTATGTCGAAGTTTCGGGGCTTGGCTAGCCCCGAAGCATTCTTCTTTCGTAGAGGTCTGTCGAAACGAGCCTCCACTTGCTTTTGCTTATTGGCTGCTGAGGGCTTAGACGGGCCCTCTTCCTGGACAGCAGGGACGGTGCAAGGAGGCACCACTTCGGCGGCAGCTTCGCCGGGTTGGGCGTTCTGCACGCGTCTGCACAGGGAGTGCCTCTTCCGTTGAAGAAGAGACCATGCGGCAAGACTTGATCTTCCTGCCTTTAGATTTGGAGGTAGGACGTACCTCCGGTTGAGTCACCTCGAAGACGAGGTCGGGGTGGACCCATAGGACCTCTCCTCGAGATATGGTGAGTGGGATGAGTCCACTCACATTGTCACGGGTAGGTGGTAAGTTAACCACCTCCATTGTCGCCTTAGGGATGGGGACGACGCCATCTTGTGTGGTAGTTGGCGGCAAGGTGCCAAACTAGAGTGACACCACATTGGCTGACACCGTCTTCTCCTCGTAGTCGACGGAGATTACATCCGCATTGATCATGCGCTGGATGTAATTTTTGAGGACATAACAGTCCTTGGTCGGGTGTCCGACAAACCGATGGTAGTGACAGTACCTCGGGTTGTCCACTTTCCCAACTTTATCGGGCCGCTTTGGGTCCGGTAGCTCGATCTTGTCACCCTGCTTCAGTATTTCAAAAAGTTGCAGGGTGTCTTCGTCGTTGAACGAATAAACCTCCTTGGGCCTTGGTGCAAGTGGAGGCTTCTGAGTAGGCACATATGCGCCTTTTGAGGCATTAACAGTCAATGCCTGCTTCCCCTTTGTCTCTCGTCCGGGATTGTTGGCTGCAGACCTTTTCCCCTTGTCATCAAAGGTAGGGAAGCTGACCCCCAGAAGACGTGCATTGGCCGCCTTCTTTTCTGCGGCTTCTGCTTCGATGATCAGGGAGCTCCAGTCGGAAGGAGGAGTAGAGTTGAGCCAGAGCTTGACTGCAGGCAGCATGTTCATGCTGCAAGAGGAGAGGAGCGCATGTTCCGGCATGCCTGGAGGTAGTCTGAAGCAGGCCTGTCGGAAGCGTTCGATGAACACCCGAACCGTTTCCTTCTCCTTCTGGCGTATCTCTATGAGGGACGCCATCGTCATGTCCTTCCCGCCGTCGTAGAAGCGATCGAGGAAGAGGTGCGTCAAGTCGTCGAAGGATGATATAGAATTGTCGGAGAGGCTGCAGTACCAGTCATACGCCACTCCCTTCAATGCTCCGACAAATATGCTAGTGAGGAGTGCTTCCTCCTTCGGGAGATGTCCCGTTTGGGACTGGAAGTACGTCAGGTAGCGGCACGGAGAGTCCTTCCCGTCGTATGGCGTCAGTGTTTGTGGTTTATACTTTGGAGGATAAACCACCTTGTTCCACTCGAGGGGATAGGGTTGGGGGATGCCCATCTTCTGGCACTCCTCTTGCCTGTTCTTGGACTCAAAGCGCTCCCGCAAGTCCTTGATCATTTCGACCACATCCTCCGTGGAGCTGGGAGTCGGGGAAGGTGGTACCACCTGGAGTTGAGCGTTCGAGGGCTCAGACGTCCGGGGTACTTCTCGGCGATCTGTGTCTGAGGATACTCGTTGAAGGGGTACACTCGACTCCTCATTGGCCCCTGGGTCGGGACCGGTCGCAGGTGTTCGGGTCAAGGCCGACCGTATTTCAAACACCGCCTAAGTCAGTGTTTGCATAGAAGCAGAGAGGGTTTTGAGTCCTCCCTCTAATGTGTCTATGCGCTGGACGATGTCCTGCGGCGGCGCATCAGACTCGGAATCACCCCCAGCTATGTATAGTGTCATGACACGGCCGGAAGTGGATGGATTGGTTGAGGCTTCGCTCTCGGCCTCACTCTCATGTAGGGGAGTCGCCTCTCCTGGAGTTTCATCTTGGCCACCCCCAGCCACGTTCTGGAGGTCATTCTCGACGGGCGCATCTGCAAGGGTCTGATTACCCTCAGCTCCGTCTTAAAGGGCCTCTTCATCTCCGGAACTACCCCCAGCTGTGTTCTGGGGGACATCCTCATTTTGAGGGGCTTCTGGGAGGCTGACTTTGCCTCGAGGATAAAGATCCGCCGCAGCTGTGCTTTGGACATCTTCGTCTTCGGAAGGAGGCTCAACAAGGGTCTGACTACCCCCAGCTTCCTCCAAGAACTTCTTCCTCGATCGAGTACCTTTGAACACTCCGGAGGACGAGACAACTGCCTTGGTTTTCCTCGGCTGGCTTTTGCCAGTCGTCTTTCGGACTGACGAGGAGTTGGAGATCACGTTGCATGAAGCAACCCTTGGCTCCTCTTCTGTTGACACCTTCATCCGAAGGCGATGTCGGAGGGGTGCCGATGATTGCAGCCGCTGGAAGACTGACTGCCTTGGTGGTACTGCCGCTTTGCAACAGCAGTTGATGGTGACCACCGCACAAGTATGCCCCGTGAGAGGCGCATCGTGCTTGTTGGTCGACTCTCCTGACCGGCGCTTGTGAGTGATCACGTTACGCAGGTCGTTGGAGGAGAGTGCTACCTTCACACCCCCTTCAGGCGCATGGCAAGGCCAAACGCCGGGGTGGTCAGGTGAGTGCTGCGCCCCCTGATCTAATACCAAACAGGCATCCCGATCAGTAGTGGGGGAACCACAACATTTGAAGTGACTTGAACGGACCTCAGACGCACAACCAGAGGAGGCGCGGGAGTTCAAGACCACTGAGTTTGCCTCACTCGACTTGGTTGTGCACGCAGTAGATGCGCCCAAGTGAGATGAGGGCTTTGAAGGTCGGCTCGTTTTTGGTGCAGAAGCACCTGAGTCGACCTTGTACAACTTGCCATCAGCAGCGCGCATGATTGTGAGCGCATGCTTTTGACTTGCTGCTGGCATAGCACGTTTGTGGCGCATGGCCCGTGCCGCCTTAGATTTCTTCGTACTAGCCCGCTGGGGCGCATAGTACTCAGCATCCAAATTCTCCTCGCCATTACAGCGAGTGAGTCTGTCAAAGACAGAGACTTTTTGTGGCGCATCAGAGGTGATGCGCGGGGCATTGGCTGCGCCCCTGCTCCATCGACGCATCTTCCTCGCCTGAGAGGGAGATGGCTGGGGAATGTGGTCAGTCGCACGCTTCCCCGAGAGATGCCCTGCATCAGCGGGCGCACCTTGGTTGCTGAGGACGTCAGCAGGAAGGGAAGACTGGATTAGCGCATCCCCTTCAGTGGTGGTGCCCGAGGCGTCGACCTTGCGCACCCAGACTTGGCGGGTCTTCTTCGGCTTCGGCAGCCGCTTCAAAGGACTTGCACTTCCTTCAGAAATGAACTCCTCGTACGCCCGTTGATTGAGGTGCACGACCAGCATCTTGTGGGCGGAGCCCACCTTCATGTCGTCGGCTTGCGACACGACTTTCTCGGTGGAGGAGAAAGAGGTCCCCAGCAGAGTCGCCAACTTGTTTGCCATTAAAATTGTTTGATTACAAATTTTAATACAAATAGAACAGTATTACAATATAGGATTTAGATGTAGTCCTAGGAGTACACTTTTGTTTATCTGGGTCCCTTGTGCCGACGGAGCGAGTGGTAATGCGTTGACTCCGTTGACGAGCTGACGACGGTTATCGGTTCTCTGAAGGTTTAGATTGCTCTGGGTGCTGGAGCTTGCTGAGATGAGGAAGACGTTAAGTGTCTATATCTGCCCCTCTGGTGATATATTCCTTCGTTGGGTGTTCTCTATGTTGTCCGTGGATGAGAAGGAAATGATCCCTCTATTTATAGCTTGACAGGTTGGCTGCTCATGCGCACATATGTAGGATACGCCGGTGCGTGGGGACGCCACATGGAGATTGCTGATGGAGGCGCATGGATGATGCGCCCTGATCAAGGGGTTGAATTCTTCATACTGTTATTGTGAGCCGGCATATAGCAGAGAAGAGGATCTTTCTGTTGCTGAGATCTTGGGCGAGTTGAATCAAAGGACACGTGTCGTCGACTCAAAGCTCGGAGATCTCGGATTTGATGGGGAATGATCTGGTGGGATGCGCCTAGGACTGGGCGCATGAGAAGACTCTGGCTCGTAACCTTTAGGAGTCACGAACCATTCTGGGCGCATGGCTTTTGAGGCACATGCAGGCGACTTTCCTTCTGTCTTTTGGGATCAGAGAGCAGTCTGGGGCGCATGGCTTTTGAGGCGCATGCAAAGCTTCAAATGGAGATTTTTCTTCTGTCTTTTGGGATCAGAGAAAAGTCTGAGGCGCATGGCTTTTGAGGCGCATGCGGATGGTTGGGTAGCCACGTGGCAGTAGCCGTCAGAGTAAAGTAATGATGATGCTGACGTTGCCGACGCTTCGTCTTCTGAAAAAGCTGTCAACTGTTCAGACTTTGGGAGGTGTGCTGCCAACTCTGTCAGTTCAGCATTTAATGTTTTTAACATTCGATGAACAGCTGAGTGGGCGCGTCGATTGGCGTTCCACTAGGCATATGGGGGCACATGGGGGCGCATCCTCTGTGATGCGCTTGGTACTGAAGGGTGCGTCTGTGCTGATGCGGTGTATCTGACCGGCGCATCTGTTGCATGACGCATCTTCTTTGATTCGTCTGTTGAGTTCTTCGAGTCATTAATGAATCTCTGACTTAGCTAAATTCGAAGAGGCGAGTTCATTCATCATAAGTACAAGTTCATTGCACTGACTTCGGAAAGGTTGCCACTTGGCACATGGGTTTGATTTGCCCTGGCCTATGAATAGCAACAGTTTGAGAGAGTTTTGTTGTCTCTCCCCTGACTTCTCGACGAAGATGGATTCGACTGATCCTCCTCCTTGACAAGACGTTGTACTGTGGATGATGGTTCTCCTTGTTCAAATAAGCTTTGACGGTTTAACTCTTCAGAAGATAAGAGCCCCAGGCTGGTAGATGCGCCTGTGCGTTGACGAGGAAGTGATTCACTCTGACGGGGTACAGTGATGCGCTGGGAGACAGGTACTGCAGGTTGCAACTGTTGGAACACAGACTGCCTTGGTGGTGGAGCCACTATTTTGCGGTAGTAGCAGTTGATTATGACCGTAGCACAAGTGTGCCCTGTGAGGGGCACATTATGCTTGTTGGTCGGCTCTCCTGATCGGCGCTTGTGAGTGATCACATTGCGCAGATCGTTGGAGGAGAGTGCCACCTTCGCACCCCCTTCAGGCGTATGGCAAGGCCAAGCGTCGGGGTGGTCAAGTGAGAGTGCCACCTTCGCACCACCTTCAGGCGCATGGCAAAGCCAAGTGCCGGGGTGGTCAAGTGAGTGCTGCGCCCCCTGATCTAATACCAAACAGGCATCCCGATCAGTAGTGGGGGAACCACAGCATTTGAAGTGACTTGAACGGACCTCAGACGCACAACCAGAGGAGGCACGGGAGTTCAAGACCACTGGGTTTGCCTTGCTCGACTTGGTTGTGAACGCAATAGATGCGCCCAAGTGAGACAAGGACTTTGAAGTTCGGCTCGTTTCTGGCGCCGCAGCACCCGAGTCGACCTTGTACAGCTTACCATCAGCAGCGCGCATGATTGTGAGCGCATGCTTCTGGTTTACTGCTGGCATAGCACGTTTGAGGCGTATGGCCCGTGCCGCCTTGGACTTCTTCGAACCAGCCCGTGGGGCGCATAGTACTCAGAGTCCAAATTATCCTCGCCATGACAGCGAGTGAAGAACTTGCAGCCAACCCAGAAGAATACTGCAACTTTTGTGGCTCGAACGGGCTCCCTGGATAATGGGCTTCCTCTTCTTTATTTTATTTTGGTGCCCTTTTCAAGGGAGGCAAGAGGTCTCTATATATAGAGTGGAATGAGGCCTCCCTTCTTCTCCTTTCCGATGTGGGATTAAAAGAAAGATCCCTTCTTTTTCATGCTTCTACAAATACCTCCCAATATGGTAACTCAAAGAAAATAGATTTCTTTTTCCATCGCTTTGTAAGCTGTGTAGGATCATCACCATCATTATAATCGATTTCTTTATTTCTCTTCTTTCTATTTTCATGTTGTTGACTCTTTGACTTTCCCCAAACATTTACAATATTGTTGACCACTTGAAGAACCTCTGAACCGATTAATTTTTTAGGCCTCAATCGATGTTCTCCGGTTCCATCAAACCATGATGCTTTCAACCGCAAAGGATGATTAGGTGGAATAAAAATCCTATGGCACATGTAAGCAAAAAAATTTTCATTTTTCATCCATTTTGAGCATGTCTGAACACCACAAACGGGACATGCCTTCTAACCCTTTGTAGAATATCCTGATAAATTTCCATACGCTAGAAAATCATTTATTGTCCACATCAAGATAGCTCTCAAAGTAAATGTGGTCTTAGTGAATGCATCGTACACACTAACTCCGTTGACAAATAATTCTTTTAAATCTTCTATAAGTGGTTCCAAATATACATCTATATCATTTCCTGGTTGTTTCGGACCTGGGATAAGTAATGACAACATTAAATTTTCTTTAGACAAGCATAAAGAAGGAGGGATATTATAGGTAACCAAAATCACAGGCCAACAACTATATCTTGAACTAAGATCACCAAAGGGGTTAAATCCATCGGAAGAAAGACCAAGCCGAAGATTACGAGGATCTGATGCAAAAGTTGAAAATTTACTATCAATCTTCTTCCATGCAAACGAGTCAACTGGATGGCGCATCATGTCGTCCTGGCTTGTGTTATTGTAATACTATATTAATTGTTCTGCCTTTTCAGATGACTTAAACATTCTCCTAAACCGAGGTATGATTGGAAATTACCGCATGACCTTTGCTGGAATTCCTTTATGAACCTTTTGAGTACGCTTATTAACCTTCCATCGTGATTCACCACATTTTGGACACATCTCCATATGTTCTAAATTCTTTCTAAATAAACAACAGTCATTCACACAAGCATGTATCTTCTCATACCCTAAATCAAATGCCTTGAGAAACTTCTTCATAGTGTATAATGAATTTGAAAGTATATTATCATTTGGTAGCAAATTCCGAATGATGTCAAGAAGTTCATCAAAACCAGTATCAGATAGGCTATACCTAGCTTTATACTTGTATAAAATAACCGTAGCAGACATCTTTGTGATGGTACAACCCGAATATAAAGGAAGTTCTGCCTCCTCCACTAAATCTTTCAAATCAGGCTATATTCTTTCATCTGTAGGTTCCATAATATCATCATCAGCATAAAGTGCATCTTTGTACATGTTATAGGTCTCTGGAAACTCTAAATTTTCATCTTCTAATGTATTCAGCTTTTCTCCATGAAAGATCCATATAGTGTAACGAGGATGCATACCATTTATAATCAAGTGATCATATACGGTATCAAAACTATGGTATTGTAGGTTCATACAATGACTACAAGGGCATTGAGTCTTTTATAGATCCACCTTACTTGCTTGAACCATATCCACAAATCTTCTTGCACCATCGTGATAGGCCTTACAAGTTCTAAAGATCAAGAAAAAAAATGAGAAGAAGGAAAAAATTAATCTTTTTTTACAAAGAAACGAAACGACACGGTATGTATATTCATACGATTATATAGTTTAGAGGTTTTTAAAATAACCTTGAAAGATGTATCCAACTTTTATCCATGATGTTCTATTTTCCTTGGGAATCCTCCTTATCTTTAATAGAGAGTTCTACAAATATATTTTTCAAGATAATGAAAAATGATAATAATAATAATAATAATAAATATGGTAGCTAAGAAATAAAAGGAAACAAAACAAGAAAGCAACCTGGAGATCTCCAACAAACATGTACAACCGATCCCCAACAAACAGTAACTGATTTATGCCTGCGACATATCAGAAAATTACCATTATAAGCCTCCAAAATGTAAGAATCTTACGATCAGATAAAAGCTATTATATTTAGGGCACTCCTTCATACAAACTTAGGATCACATAAACAAATGTGTACCAAGAAGTCTTCCAGATTACATATTGTTTCAACTTAACAAATTTCAGGTTTCATGTTCCAACAAGACAAGAATACAATATACACTATACTGAGAAGTTATAAATCACATAATTGATCCAAGAATACAAAATAAGAAATTGATATACATATTTGACCCAAGAATAAAATATTTTCAAATTATAAAATCAAATAAAGGAAGACAAGACAATAGTAATGGACACTTCTTGCATTCTTGCATATTTGCATAACCTAGAGCTAATTCCAAGGTTCCAGACTTAAAACTCCACATTGACATGAACCAGTGTGCCAAGATATATCGATATATAAAAATTCACTAACATAAAAAGATTTGGAGATGTATTGTACTTAAATATTAAACATTTATTTTGTTGCTTGCCCATAAAGAATTACTACATCTTCGTCTCTCAAGCTCGAAAAGGGAGAGTCAGACTTTGACTTTAGAATACCACAATACGGCTTAATTTACACAGAAAAAAAAATGAACAGGATCCCAATATTATAAATAAATGTTTAGTTTATTTGTGCTTGTAGAAGCATGGAATTTCAGGACCAGAAATCCTATGCGCCAAACCCTACATGCGCCGGAGAGCTCGGACAAAGTACTTCACACAGCAAAAAAAAACAAATATAGACATTGAAAGAGGACTTTTTATTACATATAAAAGGCTATTACATGTCTAGAAAAGGTTGTACAAAGGAGAACTTCTACAAAAAGAAAGGACCCTAAGTCTACAGCCAGGCACAGCGATCACCATGCGCCCTCAGTCAGGCGCATCCCACCATGCGCCTTCAGCAAGGCGCATCCTTTTCAGCAGCTCAGTCATGTGCATCCTCAGTTATGTACATCCCTTCGGCAGCTCAGTTATGTGCATCCCTTCAGCAGCCCAGTTATGTGTCGCTCTTCCAGCCAGGCTCACCGCCGTCTAAATGCTTCGACTAATGAAGCATTTATTGAGCAGAACGAGGGTGGAAATCAACCTTCTAGCTGGAGGAAGAGCTCCCCAAACTGAGGAAGAGAAGAGCACCGCAAGTCGACCTGTGGCCAGGGGAGGCTTCGAAAGAGCCTCCAAAGGCGAAGGAAGACCGTAATCGAAACCGCGGCTAAAGGAGAAGCTTTCAACACAACCAGAATGGGCGACACCCATTTTGAAGGAAGAAAGAGCCCCCAAAGCCGCAGCACCGCAATTCCGATCTGCGTCTCTTCCCACATGACGGAGACGAGGCTCGTACATCCCTATCTTTGGATGCAACAGACACCTTCTGCCTGCCTCAGAAGCCCTCGACTCCGACTTTTGGATGTAACAGTCACCTTCAAGTGCATCAATGAAGACATTGCGTCGCATCTTCACCCTCGGGAGCATCTCATCAACAGAATGCATCCGAGTAAACAAGTTCATGTCGGAAGAACGTGAGAGAACGAGAAGCAAACTCTCTCCATGCCACTATTTATAGACCGGGTAAATCAAATCCATGCGCCAAGTGGATGGCTCTCCGAATTCCATACAATAAATTTGTATTAAATGGATGAACCGGACGCTTCGAATTCAGCCAAGTCAAAACGACTATTTAAAGCACTCGAAGGTCATAACAGTCGCACCATTAAAGACGTGTCACGAAGCGGATGCGTCGGCCATATCGCGCATCACACAGACGCGCCCTTCAACATCAAGCACATCACACAGACGCGCCCTTCAGTACCAAGCGCATCACAGGGGATGCACCCCCATGCGTCCCCATGCCTAGTGGAACGACAACCGATGCGCCCACTCAGCTGTCCATCGAATGTCAAAAATATTAAATGCTGAACTGATAGAGTTGGCAGCACGCCTCCCGAAGTCTGAACAGTTCTGAAGACGAAGCGTCGCCAACGTCAGCATCATCCTTACTTTTCTCCGACGGCTACTGCCACGCGGCCACTCGATCATCTCGCATGCGCCTCCATAGCCATGCGCCTAAATCTGCATCCACCTTAAAAGCCATGCGCCTCAAACTTTTTACTGATCCCTAAAGACATAAGGAAAGTCACCATTAAAGCTCTGCATATGCCTCAAAAGCTATGCGCCCCAGACTTCTCTCTGATCCCGAAAGACAGGAGTTAAGTCATTACTGAAGCCTCGCGTGCGACTCAAAAGCCATGCGCCCTGAATGGTTCGTGACTCCCAAAGGTTACGAGCCAAAGTCTCCTTATGCGCCAAATCCTAGGCACATCCTACCAGATTATTCCCCATCAAATTCGAGATCTCTGAGCCATGGGTCGATGACACGTGTCCTTTGACTCAACTCACCCAAGGTCTCAGCAACAGAAAGATCTTCTCCTCTACTACGTCCCAGCTCACAACAGCAGCATGAAGAATTCAATCCCTCAATCAGGGCGCAGCGTCCATACGCCTCCATCAGCAATCACCATGTGGCGTCCCCGCGTCCAGGCGCATCCTACATATGCGCGCATAAGCAGCCAGCCTGCAAAGCTATAAATAGAGGGATCATTTCCTTCTCATCCACGAACGGGAAAAACGAACGAACACACCACCAAAGAGGCAGATACAGACACTCAACGTCTTCCTCCTCTCAGCAAGCTCCAGCACCTAGAGCAATCCAGACCTTCAGAGAAGCGATAATCGTCGTCAGATCGTCAACGGAGTCAATGCATTACCACTCACTCTATCGGCACAAGGGACCCAGATAAACAAAAGTGTACTCCTAGGACTACATCTAAGTCCTATATTGTAACACTGTTCTGTTTGTATTAAAATTTGCAATAAAAGAATTTTAATGGCAAACAAGCTGGCGACTCTGCTGGGGACCTCTTTCTCCTCCACCGAGAAAGCTGTGTCGTAATCCGACGATGTGAAGGTGGGCTCCTCCCACAAGACGCTGGTCGTACGCCTCAATCAACAGGTGTATGAGGAGTTCATTTCTGAAGGAAGTACGAGTCCTTCGAAGCGGCTGCCCAAGTCGAAGAAGACCCGCCGAGTCTGGGTGCGCAAGGTCGACGCCTCGGGCACCACCACCGAAGGGGATGCGTCGATCCAGCCTTCTCTTCCTGCTGACGTCCTCAGCAACCAAGATGCGCCCACTGGTGCAGCGTATCTCTCGGAGAAATGTGCAGCTGACTACATTCCCCAGCCATCTCCCTCTCAGGCGAGGAAGATGCGTCGACGGAGCAGGGGTGCAGCCAATGCCCCACGCATCACCTCTGATGCGCCACAGAAGATCTCTGTCTTTGACAGACTCACTCGCTGTAATGGCGAAAAGAATTTGGATTCTGAGTACTATTTGTCCCAGCGGACTGGTACGAAGAAATCCAAGGCAGCACGGGCCATGCGACCTAAACGTGCTATGCCAGCAGCGAGCCAGAAGCATGCGCTCACAATCATGCGCGCTGCTGATGGTAAGCTGTACAAGGTCGACTCAGATGCTTCTGCGCCAGAAACGAGCCGACCTTCAAAGTCCTTGTCTCGTTTGGGCACATCTATTGTGTGCACAACTAAGTCGAGTAAGGCAAATCCAGTGGTCTTGAACTCCCGCGCCTCCTCTGGTTGTGCGTCTGAGGTCTGTTCAAGTCACTTCAAATGTTGTTCCCCCACTACTGATCGGAACGCCTGTTTGGTGTTAGATCAGGGGGCGCAGCATTCACTTGACCACCCCGGCGCTTGGCCTTGCCATGCGCCTGAAGGGGGTGCGAAGGTGGCACTCTCCTCCAACGATCTGTGCAACGTGATCACTCACAAGCGCCGATCAGGAGAGTCAGCTGATAAGCACGATGCGCCCCTCACAGGGCACACTTGTGCTGTGGTCACCATCAACTGCTGTTGCAAGGCAGCAGTCCCACCAAGGCAGTCAGTGTTCCAGCGGCTGCAATCATCGACACCCTTCCAACGTCGCCTCGGGAAGAAGGTGTCAACAAAAGAAGAGCCAAGGGTTGCTTCATGCAACGTGATCTCTAACTCCTCGTCAGTCCGAAAGACGACTGGCAATTCCTCGTCCTCGTCCAAGAGCCAGCCGAGGAAAACCAAGACAAGTGTCTCATCCTCCGAAGTATTTCAAGGCACTCGGGAGAGAAAGAAGATCTTGGAGGAAACTGGGGGTAGTCAGACCCTTGTCGAGCCTCCTTCCGAAGACGAAGCTGTCTTCCAAAGTACAGCTGAGGCCGATCTTCTCGAAGTCAGCCTCCCAGACATGGCCGAGGGTCATCCAGCCCCTGTCCTTCAAGATGAGGGTGTCCCCTAGAACACAGTCGGGGGAAGTCTAGCTCCCACGAATCTAAGTCTCGGAGACGAAGAAGTCCTTCAAGACGGAACCAAGGGTAATCAGGCCCTTGCAGATGCTCCCGTCGAGAATGTTCTCCAGAACATAGCCGGGGGTGGCCAGGACGAATCTCCAGGAGAGGCAACTCCCCTACAAGAGAGTGAAGCCGAGAGTGAAGCCTCAACCGATCCATCCACTTCCAGCCGTGTCATGACAGTATATATGGCTGGGGGTGATTTCGAGTCTGATGTACCGCCACCAGACCTCGTCCAGCGCATGGACACATTAGAGGGAGGACTCAAAACCCTCTCTGCCTCCATACAAACACTGACTCAAGCAGTGTTTGAGATACGGTCAGCTTTGGCTAAGACACCTTCTACCGGTCCCGACCCAGGGGCCAATGGAGAATCAAGCGTACCCTTTCAACATGTATCCTTGGATACGGATCGCCGAGAAGCACCTCGGACATCGGAGCCCTCAAATGCTCAACTTCAGGTGGTACCACCTTCCCCGACTCCCAGCTCCACGGAAGACGTGGTCGAGATGATCAGGGACTTGCGCGAGCGCTTTGAGTCCAAGACGAGACAAGAGGAGCGCCAAAAGATGGGGATTCCCCAACCTTATCCCCTCAAGTGGAACAAAGTGGTTTATCCCCCTAAGTATAAACCACAAACACTGACGCCATACGACGGGAAGGACTCTCCTCGTCGCTATCTGACGTACTTCCAGTCTCAGACGGGACATCTTCCGAAGGAGGACGCGCTACTCACCAGCATATTTGTCGGGGCACTGAAGGGAGTGGCGTATGACTGGTTCTGCAGCCTCTCCGACAATTCTATATCTTCCTTCGACGACCTGACGCGCCTTTTTCTCGACCGTTTCTACGACGACAGAAAGGACATGACAATGGCGTCCCTTATAGAGATATGCCAGAAGGAGAAGGAAACAGTTCGAATGTTCATCGAACGCTTCCGACAGGCCTACTTCAGACTGCTCCCGGGCATGCCAGAACATGCACTCCACTCCTCCTGCAGCATGAACATGCTGCCTACAGTCAAACTCTGGCTCAACTCTATTCCTCCTTCCGACTGGAGCTCCTTGATCATTGAAGCAGAAGCCGCAGAAAAGAAGGCGGCCAATGCTCGTCTTCTGGGAGTCAGTTTCCCTGCCTTTGAGGACAAGGGGAAATGGCCTGCAGCCAACAACCCCGGACAAGAGAAAAAGGGGAAACAGGTGTTGACTGTTAATACCTCAAAAGGTGCGTCAGCACCTACTCAGAAGCCTCCACTTGCACCAAGACCAAAGGAGGTTTATTCGTTCAATGACGAAGACATCCTGCAACTCTTTGAGATACTGAAGCAGGGTAACAAGATCAAGCTGCCGGACCCGAAGCGTCCCGACGAGGTTAGGAAAGTGGACAACCCGAGGTACTGTCACTACCATCGGTTTGTCGGACACCCAACCAAGGACTGCTATGTCCTCAAGAATTACATCCAGCGCATGATCAATGCGGATATAATCTCCGTCGACTACAAGAAGAAGACGGTGTCAGCCAACGTGGTTTCACTCTAGTTCGGCACCCTGCCACCAACTACAACACAAGATGGCATCGTCCACATCCCTAAGGCGACAATGGAGGTGGTTAACTTACCACCTACTCGTGACAACGTGAGTGGACTCATCCCACTCACCACATCTCGGGGGGAGATCCTATGGGTTCACCCTGATCTTGTCTCCGAGGTGACTCAACCGGAGGTACGCCCTACCTCCAAATCCAAAGGCAGGAAGATCAAGTCTTGCGGCATGGTCTCTTCCTCAGCGGAAGAGGCACTTCCTGTACAGACGCGTTCACAACAGAACACCCAACCCGACGAAGCTGCCGTCGAGGTGGTGTCTCCTTGCACCGTCCCGGCTGTCTAGGAGGAGGGCCCGTCTAAGTCCCCAGTAGCCAATAAGCAGAAGCAGATAAAAGCCCGCTTCGATAGGCCTCTGCGAAAGGAGAATGCTTCGGGGCTAGCCAAGCCCCACAACTTCGACATAATGGCACAACTGGCCAGTACTCCTGCTCGCCTTTCTCTGTTTGAGCTCCTTCGTCTTTCCAAAGACACTCGCGAAGCTCTCTGTGAAGCCCTGAAGGATGCTGAGTCCTTCATCAGTCAAGTCAAGCAGCCTGAAGATCTCCCAACTGCATATACGTACTGCCACTGTGCGGATAAGGTTATCCCCAATATAACCTTCACCCAACAGGACATGCTGCTCAAGCACAACCGACACAACAGGCCGCTGTATTATATAGGGTATATCGGTTCAGTCAAGGTGAAGCGGATTTAGATCGATCCGGGGTCTTCCCTCAGCATCATCCCGAAGACGCTGCTCTCAACACAGGGGATCCCAATGTACCGGTTGGCGCCTTCCAATACAACTATCAGTGGCTTCAATGCTAGCAAAAGCGAGCCACTGGGCAAGATACGACTAAAGTGCCATATCGGTAACCTCAGAACTGAGGTGACTTGTTATGTCGTGGACGCCGACGTCAACTACAACCTCCTGTTGGATCGTCCTTGGCTGCATGAGTACATGGTGGTGTCATCCACGCTCCACCAATGTATAAAGTACGTGTCTACCAACAACGTCATCCGGACGGAGTTCGCGGACATCGACCCTTTCAAAGGGATTGAAGCCTACTTCACCGATTCCGACCTGTACAAGTCACCTGACGAGGAGGGAGCCAATGATGCTGACGATGAGGCAGAAACGGCAGCAGAGCCGGACATGGAGCCTGAGGTCACTCCCGATGCTCCTTTGAAGATCCGACTCAAAGGCAAACCGCCTCAGAAGTTGCCTCCCATGAGCATTAAGCTACCCGGGAAAGCACCAGCTGCTCTTGAAGCTCCCCTGAAGATACGGCTCAAGGGAAAGCCGCCTCAAACATCGGCTCCCCTTGTGGCAAAACTACAGGGGAAGGCGCCAATCACCGGAGATACAGTGGAGGCACCTCTGAAGGTGCGTCTTAAAGGCAAGCCGCCGCCATCCAAGCTGCCAGAAAAGGCCCGTATAGTCCTCTCGGACTCCAAGACCAACGCTGTGGTGGACTCTCCCGATCCTACTCCAGTACTCACCGACGAAGAGCTAGGGGAATATATCTCTGCTGATGTGGATGCACCTTCTCTGGACAATGTAATCCTGCGGGATAAAATCTCGTATTTCATCAATAATAGAGTGTCTTTTAATTATTCAAGTCTTCCACATTGGAATGCCATGTATACATTAGATAACGCTCTACGGTCGTTGCAAACACAAATAACGACCGTCCATCATATAAATCGAGTAGTCCCGTCCCAAGGGGTCTGTTACATAGTCCCGCCACGAAATCGAGACGAGGAATCTATCATCTTCGGCAAAGTTGAGCGTCATCAAGACCTCCCGCCACTCGAGCCAGAACCAGATACCGGCAGAATGCAACTCTATCGGTACACGGACAAGGCAAAGTACCTCATCCAAAAGAAGGGTTACGACCTAAAAAGCAAAAAAGGCCTGAACTGCGGCAAGGGTCGACGTCTTCCTCTCCGGCTTCCAACACCTAAAGGAAAGCCGCAGGACTACTATAATCGGACTCGACGAGGGGTAAGCTATGTCACACCACCGTCAACTCCTGAGAGTTCAGACGCGGAAGAGGTAGAACATTCTCACACATCCAAAGCATCAATCTGGAATTCCGATACCAGCATCGAATTAGTCTTCAAGAAAGTGTTGTCAGCCAACATGACATCAGCACAACCTCAAGAAGATGAAGGCCAAACGCCAGAATTCTTTGAAGAAGAACCTTGGGCTCAATGCCTGGGAGAACAGTGGGAGTCTCGTTTTGAGCTACGTGAACCTCCTACCGAAGACGAGGTCGAGCAGATCGACCTTGGGAATGGATCTTCTTCCAAAACCATCTTCGTCAGCAAAAGCCTAAAAGGAGAAGATCGGGAGTCTTTAATCCAACTGGATAAATAATATATTGATGTCTTCGCCTGGAGCTATGAAGACATATCGGGACTCGATCCTCAGATCGCGATGCATAGGCTTAACATCTTGTCCGATGCCAAGCCTATCAAACAACAACAACGACGCTTTCGTCCGGACATCATGAACGCTATCGATCAGGAGGTGGACAAACTCTTGACCAGCGGCTTCATTCGTGAAGAACAACACCCAGATTGGGTAGCCAACGTCGTCCCTGTCACCAAGAAGAATGGAAAAATACGAGTTTGTATCGACTTCAGGGATCTCAACTCTGCTTGCCCGAAGGACAAATTCCCACTTCCAATCACCGACGTGATGATCGACAACACATGTGGCTTCGAATGCATGTCTTTTATGGACGGATATTCGGGCTACAACCAGATCAAGATGTTCCCCGATGACGCAAAATATACGTTATTCAGGACTCCAAAGGGCATTTTTTTGCTACACAGTGATGCCCTTCGGCTTGAAGAACGCGGGTGCGACATACCAATGAGCTATGAGCACCATTTTTCGTCAACATCTTCGCAAGACAGTCGAGTGCTATGTTGACGATATCGCAGTCAAAAGCCGTTACAAAGGAGATCACCTGCAAGACCTCAAGACAGTCTTCGATCTCATACGGGTGCATCAACTCAAGATGAACCCCGCTAAATCCTTCCCGGGGGTTTCTAGCAGAAAGTTCCTAGGTTTCATTATTACGACGAAAGGCATTCATGTCGATCCCGAGAAGACCAAAGCCATCCTCGACATGGACCCTCCGAAGAACCTTCGAGAACTTCGAGGCCTACAGGGGCGTCTGGCATACATCCGGAGGTTCATAGCAAACCTTTCTGGCAAATGTCAACCCTTCACTCAGCTCATGAAGAAGGGAGTCTCTTACGTCTGGACAGAGGAGTGCCAAAAGGCTTTCGACGACATCAAGGCTTATCTGACAAGCCGCCAGTCCTGGTGGCGCCCGTCGCCGGCAAACTATTTCTCTTCTACGTCCGTGCCATAGATCATTCCCTCGGTGCTCTGCTAGCTCAGAACAGCGATACAGGCTATGGGCAAGCAATCTACTACCTCTGTCGAACTTTGATCGGGGCCGAACACCGGTACAACCCCGTTGAAAAGGAGTGCTTGGCTCTGGTATTTGCCATCCAAAAGACTCGTCATTATGTCTCGGGCCAGACAATTCATGTCATTTCCCGAGTCAATCCGCTCAGAGTCCTCATGACGAAGCCAGGATCATTAAACTCCCGGCTTGCCACATGGGCGATCTTGCTAACGCCATACAACATGGTGTTTGTTCCACAAAAAGCTGTTAAGGGTCAAGCTCTGGCTGACTTTTTAGCTGCACACCCCATCCCAGAGTCCTCAAAACTCTACGAAGACATCCCGGATGAGGTCCAAGAATCAAACGTCACCGAAGAAGGCTCCGTCTGGCGGATGTTTTTCGATGGTGCTTCAAGAACAGGCCCCAAAGGCCAAATCATCGCTGGAGTCGGGGTGGTACTAGTCTCCCCCGATCAGCTGGTCATCCAGCGTGCTTACTCCCTTTCAAAGCCGTGCTCCAACAATGTTGCTGAGTACAACGCGCTCATTATGGGACTCCAACTGGTGCAACAGTTGGGGGTGGACCATCTGGAAGCCTACGGCGACTCAAAACTTGTCGTTAACATGGTCAGAGGGCAGTACGAGGTTCGTCATAAAGATCTGATCCCCTACCATGAAGTTGCATTGAACATCATTTCAACCTTCACCGGGTTCTTCATCGAACACGTACCTCGTCTACAAAATCTGGAGGCTGATGCTCTGGCTGGCCTCGCAGCCTCCTTGGCAGCCCCCCTTGGGACTCAACACTACGTCACGGTAGTTGGTCGAGACTTGGTCTGTCCCAAAAACAACCTGTGTTCACGAGTAGCCCATGCTATGTCAACAAGCGTTGGTGTTAATATCCGAGATTGGAGATTCCCGTTCATCGACATCGCTGTCTACGGAATTCTCCCAGAAGACCCGAAAGAAGCTGTCTCAGTCAGGAGACGCTCTCTTCGATTCTACTACGATACGGCTACTAAAATGATGTATCGACGCTCCTACGATAGACTTCTTCTTTGATATTTGTCCAACGAAGAAGCAGCCGAAGCCCTTCAAGAAGCTCATGATGGAACCTGCGGGGCCCATCAACCTGGTCCTAAGTTGCAGGACCGACTGCGATGCATGGGCTACTACTGGCCAACCATGGCCGCTGACGCTGTCGACTATGCTAAGAAGTGCCATGCGTGCCAGCTTCACGCAGACTTTATTCATACACCGTCAGAACCACTACATCCTACAGTCGCCTCCTGGCCCTTCGAAGCTTGGGACATGGACATTGTGGGACCAATCACCCCTCCTTCATCGAGAGGATACCGCTTCATCCTAGCCATCACTGACTACTTCTCCAAATTGGCAGAAGCAGTTCTACTAGCAGAAGTAAAAAGCTCCAGGGTGATCAGCTTCATCAAATACCACGTCATCTACCGTTTCGGAGTACCCTAGAGGATCATCCACGATAATGGTCCTCAGTTCATCAGCCATATTTTCAACAGATTCTGTGACAAGAATCGCATTCAAAATGTGGCATCAACCGTCTACAATCCGGCAGCAAACGGATTGGCTGAGGCGTTCAACAAGACTATCGTCAGGCTACTCAAAAAGGTCGTATCATCCAACAAATGCGACTGGGACGAAAAGCTCGGCGAATGCCTTTGGGCCTACCGCACAACGGTACGGACCCCGACGGGCAACACACCATTCTCCTTGGTCTACGAAAGCGAAGCGGTACTGCCTCTCGAGATCCAGATACCCTCACTCCGCGTAGCAATCACAAACCAACTCACGGAAGAGGACAATCAACGTCGTCGTCTGCGGGAACTGGAGGCACTTGATGAAAAGCGTCTCCTAGCTCAACAACGCATCGAACTCTACCAAGCCTGTATATCACAGGCTTTCAACAAAAAGGTCAAGCAGAGGACTTTTCAAATAGGCGACCTGGTTCTGGCAGTCAGGAGGCCGATAGTGTTGACTCACAAAACACCAGAAAAGTTCGAGCCTAAGTAGGAAGGACCTTTCATCATCGAGACGGTATATTCAAACGGTGCTTACCGCCTCGCCAAACCCAATGGGGACTTGTTCATGATGCCCATCAACGGCAAGTTCCTGAAGAAGTACTACTCTTGACATCTTTCAGACATGTGCTTCCACCAGGGGATCTGTGGAACCAATCAACAGGGCTCACAGACAATTCTAATCCACAAAATCATACACTTCTGGAACCCAGCTCTTCCGTGGCATCCTCCAGTAGAAGGACAACCATGTCCACATCACCTCTGAATTATCCCCCCTACATCCTACAAAGCGGAATCTTATATTCCATAAGACTATGCTACCCATTATGTTTACCACGTCCACATTATCTCTGAGTAAACATCCCATACAGACAACCCCTGCATTGCCGTACATTAATCGCAGCACTTCCACGTCCACATTACCTCTGAGTAGTTCCGCATATCCTCCAGAGTCACTCCTACCACGTCCATAACACCTCTGAGTAGGAAGATTCTAATATTTTGAATCCTATATTTGCCATGTCCACATTACCTCTGAGCAAACATATTGATTCTCTCAACCTTATTATCTGTACCTAAAAACCATGGTGCGCAAAAGATAATAGGTCCACACAAACCATCAAGTTCATGACAGCAAAAATGAACACATCACAGAAAATTGTGTATTTCTTTATTTCTAAAAAAGGAGAGTAAAGGACTACACCATCCCCAGTAAGAGTTGTAAGTACATAAAAAGAAGAGACTACAATCCCTAAACATCCCCAGGATTGGCTGAAAGCTCTTCAATCCGATGCCTCAAGTCTGCCGCCCGAGTCTCCACAGTCGCCAAGACTCGACGTTCAGCTTCTTGACGCATCGCTTCAATGGCCTCAGGAGAAGTGTCATTCTCATGCTTCTCATCCAACTGCTGCCGCTGCTGAGCCAAAGTAAGAGCCCGGTGGATGAAAGCTGCCTCCTCCTTCTTACATGCTACGTGTTCAACCTGGACACGTTCGGCATCTAATAGAAGTCGGGCCCGTTGGTCCTCAAGGCGGCGGATCTGGGCATCAATCTTCGTGATACTAGTGTCCAACACAGCTCGCGCCTGCACCGTATCCCGCGTAGACTGAGACAACCGCTCCACTGCAGCTTCAGTCTCAGCCACTTCGCGTTCCCAGACACTCACGGTAGCTTGGTAAGAAGACTCAGTCTCGGCGATCAGCTTCTCCTTCTCCGCATCTATCAGGACGGAGAGGTCGTTTCGCTGGATGCGCTGTAATTCAAAAAGCCGTTGGTCCAACTCAACTACTGAGGCTTCTAGAATGTCGGCCATATGATCATGGCCCTGATGAAGACGGATCAGGTTGATATGAGGCATTGCCAGATTTTTTGCCATCGCAAAACTCCCATTGGCGTCCATCACGGCCGATACACCCCTTTGCAGCATTTTATACACTGCCTCGATGATGAATTTCACATATTCATCTGCATCCGCCAGTACCTGCGGCGTCATAGCAGGAGTCGGAGGAGCTGCTTTAGCAGACGGACCGTAAGAAGGCCCGCCTGTCTTAATCTGCGAGGCTGGACCCTCGGTATCGACAGGCTCTTCATCAACAGGGGCTTGACTACTAGCCCGAGGAGCCAAAGGAACAGAAGAAGTCGGGACAGGCGTCGAGATTGTACCCCAAGTGGAAGGAGCAACAGAGGGTTCCATCAAACCCTTACCCTTACTAAACTCGGAAGAACCCCCGACGTCAGTGGCCACCTCATCAGCCCCCAACGTGCTATCAGCAGCCAGTACCTCCCCTGGCAGAACGGGGAGATCAATACTTGCCTCCTGACTCGCCCCTGAAGTCAGGACCGCCAGACGAGTCTCCTCATCAAAACCCTCTACAGAGACAGGATCTGTCGCTACCTCCTGATCGGTAGCCACCTCAGCTTCTACTGCTGAGTCTGGGGTAGGGCTCGGCAATGATGCAGCCGACCTCCCCTCATTATGACAATGAGGGAAATCAACCCTCTCCTCTGTTCCAATCGTATCTGTTGCCCCCGCAACAGACTCTTGCAACTCTGGAGCGACGTCATCCGAAGACGACGAACTCCACTCCACTTCATCATCAGGAAGCCCCGTGTCCGCTGAATCCTCGACGTCCAAGGCCCCCACGACAGCTGGCACCATCGCGGAAGTTGCTGCAACCTCTGTATCTCTTTCAACAAAGTCTGGAGATACTAAAACCTTCGCAGGAACAACATCTTCAGGATTCTCCTCCATTGGAGACATTACCATCGGAGGAATGTGCTCGTCAGAAGAGCTTGCCACCTCCTTCGGCTTACTGACACCCAGTTTTGAAATACGGGTCTTCTTCTTCAATGATCCCTACAAGAAGAAAATCACAAGTCACCAAAATGACAAGATGAGCCAAAATTACGGAGGACTCTTTACCTCAGCAAGAGCTGATTCCACTGGCGTTACAGACGGCATTCCCGTAGCCTTTGGAGTCGTGGTTTTTCTCGGCCTTTTTGGTACAGACGAACTGGCTTCTGCGTCGGCCCGTCTCTTCCCAACAGAGGGATCTCTCACTGATGCTGCAGCAGCAGCCCGATATCCCGCCAATTCTGGTGGACGATATGACCGAGCCGCTATCAACATATTCGCCGTGGCCTCCAGCTGAGTTCCAATGATGAAACTAGTCTTCCTATCATAACCAGGAGACACAGTATTCATGGCGCAATACAGCTTAGCTGCCGAATACAGGATCTGTGGCCGAGGGTTACAAACGGGCGTAGTAAACTGAACACCAGTACACCTGGCATTGTAATATTGCCAGCCCCGGGCTCCATCCAGCAAACTCCCGATAAACCCCAGACTGTTACTGAGATTCCGTAACATTAGCTGGGTATAGCCAAACTGGAGAGCGAACCAGCTGGGCAGATATGGCTCCAGATAACACCTATTTTGGTTCCGATAGACCAAGTGAGAAGGCCGAATACTTTGCAACCAACAAAAACTCCATTTCGGCAGAGTAATCGCATCTTCACCTGAGTCGTCTAAATCTTGGTCAGCCTCGAAATCTTTAAAGATGGGGCCGACCTTGATAATCTCCCACCCCTGAAGGTAGGACAAAACTCTCCTGCAAACGGGGATGCCAGTATGTAACCACTTCCTCTTATAGAAGCGACGGATAAAGGCATCACCATTAACATGATCCTCCTCCGGACCTGGACTCATTACGTTCGGATGATGCAGAATCAACAACCCCATAAGATAATGGAATGGAAGTTCGGCCCGAGGAAAATTATCGTTTCTACCTCTCCCATGGATCACATCATCAGCAAAGGTCCTCAAACCCCGCAACAGGTTACACACCATCGCGGAGAGGAGAGCTAGAGGACGACCAAAGACCACTTTCACGGCGGGCAAAATGAGGTTCCGGTGTACCCTCTCCACAGCACCAGATCCGCCCACAAACACACAATCTCGGAGCCATATCATCAAGTATGCCGTTAACACCGCTTTAGACGACATTCGGTGTGCACAGTGCCAGAAGCAGCTATACGCATTCTCGCCACTCTCATTTGAACGGGGGGCCCTTTCATCTAGCCGGCTCATTTCGGAAGTTACTTTCGCGGGTTTCAGCCCCTGCGGAGTCATAAATCGGATCTTCGAGGAATCTGCCAGATCCTGCTTGAAGACATAATCCCTCTAAGCAGTCACATGAGGCTGAGTCCTGCCTTTGTCCTTCCGTTGCATCAGATAATGATGGCTCGCCACCTCTTTGAAGACAGCCATCATCTCCGGGTCCTTATTTCCCAGAACAAGGATCTTTTCGTTTGACGAAAAATATTCCTCGTACGGTTCCGAGCTCCAAGGAAGCTTGGACACTTCGTACATCTCTTGGAGAGCCAACCCCAACTCCCCCACCGGAGTAAAGAAGGTGCCAGTCTGGGCATTGAACAATTCCAAGAGTGCAAGGAACATAGGCTTATTGAGATCTACGCCAGCCTGTGTGGCACGGATAGCGGCCGTCAACCCAATCTCCTTAAGCTCAGCCCTGAACATCGAAAGCACCCAAATGGTCAACTCGTCCCACTTCGGCATGTGGTGACACCAACCTTCAACCCTAAAACCACCTTTCGGATACGTGACCCTCGATGTCAGCATCCGATTTGCAAAGGTTGAGGCACTGAAGGCAAAAGTGTCACTAGGGACTTCACTGTAGAGGCTCCCAGGACGCAAAGTTCGGCAACTAAACGATGGACCGGCTCGCGAAGCGGCCAAGGTATCCCTCTGATTCGAGGTAGCATCAATTAAAAGAGTACCTCCCAAGGCCCCTCCTTGAGAAGGAGTAAGCTCCCAGGTCATCCTTCTCTTGGAAGCTAAACGGTAGAAGGCCGTCAGCGGCAACTGGCGGTCAATTTGTCGCATGTACAGAACCATGCCTTTTGCAGAGAAAAACCAGTCTTCTTTGATCTTTAGTACCTTCGCCTCGGAAGAGATCAGTCGGTCACCGAACAAAAAGGCAGGTTTTAAGAAAGTCACATCCTCGGATTCAGCAAATTTTAGTTTACCACTCTCCACCATACTCTGGAGGAAGATCGGTAACTGATTCTGGATCTGCAGTATTCTCTCAGGAGGTTGATTCTGTAGGATAGCATTCTTCGCAGGGTTGATAACCGCCTCGTCAAAATCAACTCCCATTTGACAAAAAGAAGCATCCAGAAGGACTTCATTCAGCAAAGAGATTGTCATCAACACTGACACAACAAAAACAAAAGTCAGGCAAAAAGCTGTAAGGAGACAAAGTGTGTCAAGCAACCTGGCACATCATCACGATGAAAACCCATGCGCATCAGCTTCGGCGCATCATCAGGGTAAAAACCCATGCGCATCAGCAGTGAGGCTTCGGCGCATCATCAGGGCGTAAATCCATACGCGTCAGCAGTGAGGCTTCGGCACATCATCAGGGCGTAAATCCATGCGCGTCAGCAGTTAAACCTCGGTGCATAAAAAGGGCCTAAACCCATGCACGTCGGCGGGATAAAACCTCGGTGCATCATCAGGACAGAAGTCCATACGCGTTGGCAGCAGAAGAATTAGGGCACGCCGTATAACCCAAAGCTCGTCTGAACGAAAAAGCAGTGGAAAAGACGACACCCACCCGTCACCGCGGGCCGAACATCAGCCGGAGTCACAATAGTGACAGGAGCATCTTCTTCGGCAAACTCCGTCGGCTCCTTTCCCTTGCCACCGCCGCGAGGAGTCTTGGGAGCCATTGCTTGAGAGAAGAAAGTTAGGGTTTTTATGAAGAATAACTCTGAAAGCAAAGGCAAGAAGAGGAAGAACTCTCTCTCTCTCCATCTCACGCCTATTTATAGGCATGGTCGCACGCGTGAACCGATGAAGTGTGACCTCAGTCGTCACCTCGGGTTCTGTGAAGAGATAACCGCAAATAAAACCAAAAAGATCATCATTAATCTTTCTTGGTTATCGAGGCGTTATCATTTGCATTAATTGAGCGGAGCATGCACCCCGTCACTGATGCGCGGAGTATCTATGCGCCCCGACAGTCATGTGCCTCGACCGCCATGCTTCTTATTCAAAGTATTCCAAAACTTGTCTAAAATTTTGAAAACTTTGAAGGGGGTCTTGTAGAAGCATGGAATTTCAGGACCAAAAATCCTATGCGCCAAACCCTACATGCGCCGGAGAGCTCGGACAAAGTACTTCACACAGCAAAAACAACAAATATAGACATTGAAAGAGGACTTTTTATTACATATAAAAGTCAATTACATGTCTAGAAAAGGTTGTACAAAGGAGAACTTCTACAAAAAGAAAGGACCCTAAGTCTACAGCCAGGCACAACGATCACCATACGCCCTCAGTCAGGCGCATCCCACCATGCACCTTCAGCAATACGCATCCTTTTCAGCATCTCAGTCATGTGCATCCTCAGTTATGTGCATCCCTTCGGCAGCTCAGTTATGTGCATCCCTTCAGTAGCCCAGTTATGTGCCGCTCTTCCAGCTAGGCTCACCGCCGTCTAATGCTTCGACTAATAAAGTATTTATTGAGCAGAACGAGGGTGGCAATCAACCCTCTGGCTAGAGGAAGAGCTCCCCAAACTGAGGAAGAGAAGAGCACCGCAAGTCGATCTGTGGCCAGGAGAGGCTTCGAAAGAGCCTTCAAAGACGAAGGAAGACCGTAATCGAAACCGCGGCTAAAGGAGCAGCTTTCAACACAACCAGAATGAGCGACATCCATTTTGAAGGAAGAAAGAGCCCCCAAAGCTGCAGCACCATAATTTCGATCTGCGGCTCTTCCCACATGACGGAGATGAGGCTCGTGCATCCCTATCTTTGGATGCAACAGGTACCTTCTGCCTGCCTCAGAAGCCCTCGACTCCGACTTTTGGATGTAACAGTCACCTTCAAGTGCATCAATGAAGACATTGCGTCATATCTTCACCCTCGGGAGCATCTCATCAACAGAATGCATCCGAGTAAACAAGTTCATGTCGGAAGAACGTGAGAGAACGAGAATCAAACTCTCTCCATGCCACTATTTATAGGCCGGGCAAATCAAACCCATGCGCCAAGTGGATGGCTCTTCGAATTTTGTACAATAAATTTGCATTAAATGGATGAACCGGACGCTTCGAATTCAGCCAAGTCAAAATGGCTATTTAAAGCACTCGAAGATCGTAACAGTCGTACCATTAAAGATGTGTCACGAAGCGGATGCGCCGGCCAGACCGCGCATCACACAGACGCGCCCTTCAACATCAAGCGCATCACACAGACGCGTCCTTCAGCACCAAGCGCATCACAGGGGATGTGCCCCCATGCGTCCCCATGCCTAGTGGAACGACAACCGATGCGCCCACTCAGCTGTCTATCGAATGTCAAAAACATTAAATATTGAACTGACAAAGTTGGCAGCATGCCTCCCGAAGTCTGAACAGTTCAGAAGACGAAGCATCGCCAACGTCAGCATCATCATTACTTTCCTCCGACGGCTACTGCCACGCGGCCACTCGATCATCTCGCATGTGCCTCCGTAGCTATGCGCCTAAATCTGTATGTGCCTTAAAAGCCATGTGCCTCAGACTTTTTACTGATCCCTAAAGACAGAAGGAAAGTCACCATTAAAGCTCTGTATGCGCCTCAAAAGCCATGCGCCCCAGTCTTCTCTCTGATCCCGAAAGATAGGAGTTAAGTCATTACTGAAGCCTCGCGTGCGCCTCAAAAGCCATGCGCCCCGAATGGTTCGTGACTCCCAAAGGTTACGAGCCAAAGTCTCCTCATGTGCCAAATCCTAGGCGTATCCTACCAGATTATTTCCCATCAAATCCGAGATCTCTCAGCCATGGGTCGATGATACGTGTCCTTTGACTCAACTCACCCAAGATCTCAGTAACAGAAAGATCTTCTCCTTTGCTACGTGCCAGCTCACAACAGCAGCATGAAGAATTCAACCCCTCAATCAGGGCGCAGTGTCCATACGCCTCCATCAGCAATCACCACGTGGTGTCTCTGCATCCAGGCGCATCCTACATATGCGCGCATAAGCAGCCAGCCTGCAAAGTTATAAATAGAGGGATCATTTCCTTCTCACCCACGAACGGGAAAAACGAACGAACACACCACCAGAGAGGCAGATACAGACACTCAACGTCTTCCTCCTCTCAGCAAGCTCCAGCACCCAGAGCAATCCAGACCTTCAGAGAACCGATAACCGTCGTCAGATCGTCAACGGAGTCAACGCATTACCACTCACTCCATCGGCACAAGGGACCCAGATAAACAAAAGTGTACTCCTAGGACTACATCTAAGTCCTATATTGTAACACTGTTCAGTTTGTATTGAAATTTGCAATAAAAGAATTTTAATGGCAAACAATGCTCACATGAAAGATATTGCAGTAAGCATATATCAAGTTCACTGCTACTATTAATAGGATCCACCTTCAAATTGTTAACATGATTATCCAGCCCTACTGGATAAAGAAATGAGAGCATATTGAGGTAATCGCCATATGGTTATCCTAAAAACCCTATAAATATATGAGATAGTGTACAAAGTGAACAATATCATCTAAGGAAAAAATTATCATATAACAAGAAATATATACTTTTACTTTTTTCTCAATAGGAGCAGTCTGTAGAGAGATGTTTGAATTGTTAAAAATGTTTGAAACTATCAAGTTCTGAAAGTCGTTAACTATAATTACTTGAGAAGAGAACTGATGTTGCATAGTAAAGAAGATTATAAGCTACAAAAAGAAAATGAGGACGTAGATAACAGTTTCAAAGACAAAAGATCAAGCATATGTACTAGCTAGAACCATAACTGCAGTCATATGGCATATGAAAGGAACCTGAGAATATTTTAGGAAGGGAAGAA
Source organism: Iris pallida (assembly GCA_029216955.1). NCBI lineage: Eukaryota > Viridiplantae > Streptophyta > Magnoliopsida > Asparagales > Iridaceae > Iris > Iris pallida. The sequence continues at coordinate 7,335,318 of JANAVB010006798.1, read as the reverse complement.
CAAGCAGAAAGGGGTGGTAAGGAAAATATATGAAGACATAAAAATCTTGATGACCAAATCTAACCTGAAGACTAAGGAGGATATTGTCAATATTAAAATCCTTAAGGGATAGCGTCTACATATTAACTTTAATTAAGATATGTATATGAGAGTGTAAAGATCAGATTGTATATATAAGTAATTCTTGACATCTCAATAAAATTTGTTACCATTCAAAATAAATACAAACTGTAAAATTGGCATTTTTCACACACTTACTTACTCTTGTTTAATATCCACAAGTAAAAACCATATCAATTCGATTTTTTTTCAGTTTTATATTAGAACATATTATCATGTATCCCCCCGTAGAAATGAGACATGATTTCAATTTTTTTCCAATTCTACATTAGTAAGTGTATCCAGAAGTTAGTATGTCTTCTATTTTTTGTAGTCTATGAAGATTAACTGGGTGCAATAATATGTAACCATCACAACAGAGTCGAGGATTGAGAAGAGATGTATCTTGACATGGATATTAAAAGGATTGTGATGGCAACCCTAGAGGGGGGTGAATAGAGTGAAGACAATGAATACCAATAAAAAAAATAAACAATATGCAATCAATAAATCATCAAAAATGAATTAGAGGAATTGTGTGCGAGAAAACAAACATGTATAACAATATATCCTATACAGAAGCCATAAGTGATATAGTTCAAAGCCATGGCCAAATACAGAAGCCATAAGTGACTCCCATAGGAAGCATGGACACTTTTCATAAGTAACCTTACCGGTGTCTGACTTTTGTCAAACATAGACACTCCTCGAACACACCAAACTAAGCATTACTATGTATAACTTGAAATAGTGGTCGAATTTGATAAAACACAGAGAATATGCAGCATGGATGCATGTCAGACACAACCCTGGACACTCGTGGTCAGCAATTCACCAAACTACACAACTTCAGGGTGATATATACATAAATTTCTTAATTAATCTCAAAATTAACCAAGAACTAATATGTGAAACTAAACATAATCTAATACATGAAACTAAAATTAATTTTCTTAGAGTAAAATTGGGGGGGGGGAAATTAATAAATCGAACCTGAAACATCGGAGTCGAGTTTTGTGAAGACAATTCAGTCGTGGGTCTCCAGTAGATGTGCTCACAAATTTGTAAGCCTAAATAACAAAAAAATTGTATGTCTATAAACCCAAAATTAACAACAATGACATAAAATCATATTAAAATTAGAATAAAAATCATTATGCGTATAAAATCCTAGATGTGCTCACCGTAGATTTGGGTTTCCTATAAAACCCAAAATAATGAAAATAACAGAATAAAAACCTAAATATAAAGAGGGAAATTGGGGAAAAAGAAGTGTGCTCACAAATTTCTATGCCTCTCCACCTCACTTGCCATGATCTGAGCACAAATTTAAAAAAAGAATTAAAAAAAAGAGCGAGTGTGAGGTTTCCTTGAAAAATCCCAAAAAAATCCAAAATAAGTAGACGGGGAAGAAGTTGAACCATTCACAGGGAAGAGAAGAACACGTGCCAAAGTGAAATTAGTAGCCAGGGGAGGGAAAAGTAGGCGGGATTGGGAGGGAGATTTTTTGGGAAAGGCGGGGGACAAAATTTAGTAGGCGCGGGTTTATTATAAAACCATTCACGGGAGAGAGGATTTTTCAGGGTTGTATTATATTGTAGCTTTAGGTTTGCGGCATTAACTGCACGCCTTCTTTGTGCATAAAAAATTATGGCATACAATCCACGCCATAAATAGCTTTAGAGTTTTCATTTTTAATTTTCATTTTTAGTTTTCTTTTTTCATTTAAAAAAAACATTCAACTTTTTCTTTTTCTTCTTTAGAATGATTTTTATTTTTTTTATTTTTAAAAGATTTTCGTTGTTGTTTTCACAGTTTTTATTCTATTTTTTTTTCAATTTTTATCATTTTCATATGAAAACATAGGTGGAAAACTATATTATTTTAACAATTTTTTGAAATCTGGATTTGAGAGGAAAACTGAAAAATGTTAGGGAACAAATTTGTTATGAGGAAAACTATTTTTTTTACTAAACAAATACATTCATTTACAACATGCAAAAATGCATGTCGTAAATGAGCATTCAATTACAATGCGCAAAAAATGCATGCCGTAAATGAGCTTTCAATTACAACGCGCAAAAATACATGCCGTAAATGAGCCGGCAATTACAACACGCAAAAATGCATGCCGTAAAAGAGCATTCAATTACAACACGCAAAAATGCGTGCCGTAAATGAGTCTTCAATTACGGCATACATGTCAAACACGCCGTAAATAAGACAAAAAACAACTCTTTTACTGCGCACATATTTGCACGCTGTAAAAGAGTGTCATTTACAACGCACAACAACTGCGTGCCGTAAATTGCGTGTCGTAAATGCTACATTTTCTTGTAGTGATATCAAGGTAAGGTTAGGTTTACCCAAGTTAAGGTATTGGATTCCAACTAAGGTATTGGTATTGGAATACCGATATGACCAAGATTGATATGATATCCTAGTGTTAGTGGGTTAGTGTCTAAGTGTTTGAGTTTGAGTAGGTGATGTTAGATTATGGAAGGGTTATATATATAGGTATATATATTTTTGGTTTATATAGTATCTATATATGTTATGAGAGTATATAGATATAGGTTATGGTTCATAGTGAGACTATATATATACTTGATATATGATATCTATATGTATGTGTTAGGGTAGTACTATATGGGTAAGGATATATGTGGTATGTATATATATTAATATATCCTAAGTATCATAGATGTTGACCACTAATCTAAGTTTGACCAAAATTCTAGAAGCTTGACCTTGACTCCTAGTTTGACCCAAGGTGGACCAAAGTTGACTTAGAGTTGACCAAGAGTTGACTTTGACCTAGATTGACTTAGAAACATGTTGAATGTATTGTAAATTTCTATCGTTTCAAATTGAACTCTTTATAACATGTGTTGCTCTAATTAGGACTATCTGACATCAGTTCAGATATCTATTTATATCAGTCATTCATGATATCAGGCGAGTACATTCTCTGATAGTTCTTTCATTTACTTAGTGATTACTGTATTTCAGTTCTAGTTAGTTCTATTTGATGTCTACTATGAGTCTTGGCACGATTATACATGGATTGGTATTGTCATTGGATTTTCAGTAATGTGATGTTATCTTAACTCATCGCGATGGTATCGAATACTGTTCTTGTTGGTATTGGATAACATTGGATATATTGGTATCGAATATTGTTCTTGTTGTTATTGGATAATATTGGATAAATATTGGTTATCATTGGCTAGTAACGTGTCATGGTTGGATCCATCATATCAGTCGGGGTGTGGGTAATACTAGTTAGATATATGATCAAAAACTATTGGCAAATAGTGTAATCATCGGCTACTAGCTAAGCATACATTGCACGTATGTTTGAGCTAGTTTTTTTTAGTGTAAATCATTGAATATTCCTGGCCGATCACATATCCAACTGGTATTTCAACACATTGTCTATTATAGCTTTATACATTCAGTTCACCATTACATTGTTCTATCTTGATATAATAGTTCTTTTCCATTATTTGTTCTCACGGATTTTTGTCTATCTTACCATGTTCATCAATATAACTGTCTATAACTATTTTATAGTCCTTGTCATTTACTTGGAATTTTTAGATGAGATGTGCTCGTTCCATCCTGACTGGATATGTTAAAAAAATTACAGATGATATAGATGACTGTCCTACCTTCTATGAGGCTTATGAGGGTGGTACACAGCAGCCAGAGGAGGACCTAGCCCAGTAGAGTATGCTTAGTTATAGCTTAGTACTTTATAGCTTTCAGTTTGTATCGGATTATTTCGATTGTTAGTTGAGACTTATTTATATTCAGGACTTGTATTTATTTCTGTTGGACATCTATTTTGTATGGTATGATAACTGTACTATTTATTCAGTTTCTTCCTTTTATCTGATCCTATATCGTGCTCTATCTTCCTTAGACTTGTGATTGAGATTATATAGTTAAGATGTTACATTATACCTCCGTACGGAGATGACAGGTTATATGATTCATATAGTTAGTTGATAGATATTATAGATGACCTATATAGCGTTCTACCGCCAACACTATGGCGTAGGCTAGACGTACCCAAGTTCTCGTGTCCCTAAACATGGTACGGGTCGTGACACATTTTTGTGGTAGCCTATGCAGGTCAGAGTCGCAACTATACAATTTCGTAGTGGTGCTCGACTTAGAGTGCTGCTACGAGCCTACTGCTATGATATAGGATAGGCAGTATAGAGAGTTACTCAATCATAGTTAGGACTACTTGAGAAGATTCCTGGGATAACCCTTAAGGATCTTATTATGAACTATCTTGAAATTCGATTTTGACAGTTTATGTCTACCTTTCCTTGTTCTTTGTTGAATTTAATTCTTGGTGTTCATTTTTGACTTGATTTTCTACAAAGATAAATCTTATGGGATAGGTTGCCTCAGTTATGAAATCTAGAGTCTTCTACAGTCATACTAGCTGGCAAGATGAAGGTATAGAGTATAATTTTTGAATGTATTTCTCGGGTGTGAGAATTTAAAGTTTTTACAGCCAAGCTAGCGGAATGCAAAAATTTTAAATACCATAATTCTAGAGGTATGTACCTTAGTTGCAGACTCTATGGATTATCGTAACCATACTTACTAGTGTGACGAGGATTCTGGTAACATGGTTCTGGATAGACGATAATGATTATCAGATTGCATAATAGATACTATATAGATGGTGACCTAATATCATAGAGTGGAATATCAGTGTGGATATTACTTGAGTATCATGAAGTAGATAGAGGGAGCTAGGCCACCTGTGGCACAGAACCATGTCTAGCGCCAGAGGGGCAGGGCCTTTGCGCTGACGGTCGAGGAGACCGACGCTGCAGGTGACGGATTAGCAAGTCTGTCTTTTCTGTTCTTTTTCTCCATCTTGATATGTGATTTCATTAGTACCTGCCAGGATATTTTGTACTGTGATAGATAGTGTAGTGACCATGTTCGAGACTGTGAAATCACGACCAGTAGGACCACAATTTGCATGTTATTAGATATATTTATCTTGACCTTGATTGTTGGGGGTTTAACCTAGAAGGAGTATGGCCATCTTAATTTCGATGACGAAATTTTTCTAAGAAGGGTAGATTTGTAACCACCACTTTTCTAAAATGAGGGTAATTTTGAACTTTTGTATAAAAATTATCATTTAATATTAAATAATAATTTATGGTAAATTTTAATTAATTTAAAACTATTAAATTAGTGCATTGTGATTTTAATATTTTGCTAGTGTAACCTTAGAACTGTTTAGCCTAGAGACTAACCATGACCTTGAATGCCTAATCCATGTGATTAGATTAGCTAATTACCACTTTTAGGCTAAGGGTATTTTTATCATTTGTGACTTTTAAATTATTTAGGATTTTGATTAATTGGTAAATTTTAGATTATTTTAATAATATTTAAATTGATGTATTGTGATTTTGGTCAATTTTTATATTTTAATATTTTGGGAATTTTTATATTTTAATATTGATTTTATGGGATTTGTTAAGTCGGGTTTGATTTTCACCTCGTTCCGACTTGTGTTAGTGACCTGGACCCAATATTAGTTAGTCATGGCCCACAAACCCCACTAATTAAGTTAGTAAGTTTAGAGTAATCCCACTTGTTAGATTTGTTAAGTTAGAGGCTTAAACTTAACCCTTTTGATCCCAAACTTGAACCTAACTTAAAATTAACCAAGGGGGATTAGTAGGGGCCTTATTGGGCTTTCCCCCAAGGCCCAAATAGGACAATGATGACAGCCACTATAGGTAGGTTAGTCTCCCTTCCTTTCATTTCATTCCATCTTGTCTCTTTTCCTTCACAAAGTATTCTTTCCCAAATTAGAGAGCTTCCCTCTTTGATTTGATCTCCAAATCCTTACATCCCTTCATCAAAACTTCTATCCAACCTTCTCATACTACCAAGGGAGGGTGCTAGCAAAGATTTGGAGCAAAGTTCAAGAAGGAGTGTCTATTTTAGAAGGATCCTCGTATCGGAGTCGTGTCCTTGAGAGTATCGTTAGGATTCCACTCCTAATAGGTAAAACCTGTAGGACCGTTGAGCACCTCTAGAGGGGGAGGTGAATAGAGTGTGTGCATGTGCATCAAAAAATAATCATATATTAAAAATATTAAGTAGTTATATATTATGGCAGATAAAAGACGGTAAATAAAATTCGGTAAAGTAAGAGTCAAGAATTCAAACTCAGTGAACACCACAATGTATACTAGTTTTCCTCTGAGAGGACTAGTCCAGTCACGAGTACTCTTGCTCGCTGTTAATCCACTATGGCACAAGCTTTAACTGAGTGCTTGCAACTCTTACAACACCGTGCTTGGGGATAAGCGCACGACCGACTTCACAACACCGTGCTTGGTGACAAGTGCACGACCGACTTCACAACACCGTGCTTGGTGACGAGCGCACGACCCACTCCAGAAGACAATTAAAAAACTGGAACGTTTTCTGAATACAACCTCTGATGCAACTCTTCAACACCAAACTCTAGATTAAACAGAAACTGTACTAGCATGGCTAAGAGTCGTAATGGTTTAGATATGAAAGTAAAAGCTCAGAACACTTTAGATAGAGAAAAGAAGGGATAAAATTGGATGATTGATAATGAATGGTAATCTCAACTCTATTTATAGTATTTTTGGAGGAACGAACTCGGGCAGAGTTCGGGCAGAGTTCGGACGCTAGGATTTCGTATACGAACGTTAAATGCAGATTTGGTGGGAACTAAAATTCAATTAACCCAGACCGAACTCGGACCAAACTCTGTCAGAGTTCTACTGGGTCAGAACAATAAGGAATGGACCAAATTTGCATAGGTTTTAGGCTTTTTGGAATTGTGGATTTTTTGGGATACATAGGTAGGCTTTTGTTTGTGGACTGAGAAAAACCTAAGCCAGTACCGATCCGATTAATCTCACATTTTTTTATACTCAATAAAAGAAAAAATACAGAATAAATATGAAAACTAATAGCCCTTTTGATGACGTCTTTTTTCTGATATTGAAGACGCATTTTTTCTTGACGGCAATCGTCCAAAGATAAACAGATCTGAAAATCTGAATACCTTTCAGGGGCTTCACCCCCGAACCCCTGACGATAATAGGTTATGAGTGTTAGTTAGATAGTAGAGGTTAGTATATATATATCTATATATATATATATATATATATATATATATATATATATATATATATATATATATATATATATATATTATTGTTAGGTAATATTTGTTAGTATGAGTGTTAGTTAGATAGTAGAGGTTAGTATTTTGTTAGATATTTGATATGTTGTTAGATAGTTTGATGTTAGATATCTAGTATGTTAGATATTGATATGTTAGTAGGTTATGTTAGTTCTAGATATTGTTATGTTAGCAAGTTAGTCTCTATAGATTATAAGTTAGATATTAGTTAAGATGTTATGTTAGTACATTAGATAGTTAGTTAATTAGATATTTGAGGGGTATCTTGGTATCTCATGATACCAAGTTAGTATCTTAAGATAAATATGAATTATCTTTACCTTCAAGGTAAATAATTAGTTTACCTTATGACCAAGGTATTGTATCAAGGTACCAAGGTAAGGTATCAAGATATCAAGGTAAGGTTAGGTTTACCCAAGTTAAGGTATTGGATTCCAACTAAGGTATTGGTATTGGGATGCCAATATGACCAAGGTTGATATGATATCCTAGTATTAATGGGTTAGTATCTAAGTGTTTGAGTTTGAGTAGGTGATGTTAGATTATGGAAGGATTATATAGATACGTATATATATTTTTGGTTTATATAGTATCTATATATGTTATGAGAGTATATAGATATAGGTTATGGTTCGTAGTGAGGATATGTATATACTTGATATATGATATCTATATGTATGTGTTAGGGTGGTACTATATGGGTAAGGATATATGTGGTATGTATATATATTAATATATCCTAAGTATCATAGATGTTGACCACTAATCTAAGTTTGACCAAAATCCTAGAAGCTTGACCTTGACTCCTAGTTTGACCCAAGGTGGACCAGAGTTGACTTAGAGTTGACTAAGAGTTGACTTTGACCTAGATTAACTTAGAAATATGTAGATTGTATTATAAATTTCTATCATTTCAAATTGAACTCTTTATAACATGTGTTGCTCTAATTAGGACTCTCTGACATCAGTTCAGACATCTATTCATATCAATCATTCAGGATATCAGGCATGTACATTCTCTGATAGTTCTTTTATTTACTTGATGATTACTGTATTTCAGTTCTTGTTAGTTCTATTTAATGTCTACTATGAGTCCTGACACGATTATACACGGATTGTTATTGTCATTAGATTTTTAGTCATGAGATGTTACCTTAACTCATCGCGATGGTATCGAATACTGTTCTTGTTGGTATTGGATAACATTGGATATATTGGTATCGAATACTATTCTTGTTGGTATTGGATAAGATTGGATAAATATTGGTTAACATTGGATAGTAATGTGTCATGGTTGGATCCATCGTATCAGTCGGGGCGGGGGTAATACTAGTTAAATATGTTATCAAGAACTATCGGCAAATAGTGTAATCATCGGCTACTAGCTAAGTATACATTGCACGTATGTTTGAGCTAGCTTTCTGTAACATCCAGTTTTCCAAATGAGGGTAATTTTAAAATTTTGTGATTATAATCATTTAATAATGATATTTAAATCATGTTATGATTTTTGGTAATTTTTAATCAATTTAAAACTATTTAAAGTATTGAATTGTGATTTTGATGGTTAACTAGTTAAACCCTAGTTTTGCTAAGCCTAGAGACTAACCATGACCAAGGGAGCCTAGCCATGTGATTAGGATTACTAATTATAACTTTTTAGCCTAGGAGTATTTTGGTCATTTTGGCAATTTTATGAAATTATAATTTTGATTAATTAAATATTGTGCTAATCTTTTAGTCAAGCCTTAACCTAGAAGTTTAACCTAACCTAGATTAGTCTTGAGGTTAGAATCATGGTTAGAATATTCCTACTAAGTGCCAAGGTTAGTAATATCTAGATATTCTTAGGTAGAATATTTTTCTTTTGAGATATTTGTAAAAAGAAGCCTTGAACCAATAGGAAGGCTTAGAATTGGGTGGAGAAACCTCAACCACTCATCTAAAAATCCTAACCCTAATCTTTCAACAGCCATACAAGCTCCCCCTCCTATAAGTGTCACACTAAGAAGCCTTTGCCTATTTTTTAAAGACCTAGAAGAACCCTACTTTGTTCTTCCCTAAACTTCTCCCAATTAATCCAAATTGAGCCCAAATTGAGTCAAATCAATTGCATTATCATCCCCAAAATTAGAGGAGACTTGTGGGTGCTTGCTAGCAAGGTTTGAGGAATTTTGAACCGTAGCAAATCGAGGAAGACGTCAAGACGTGGCTCTTTACTTTGAGTTTGAACACTCAATAGGTAAAATCCTACAAACCCTAATAAATTCCCGATTTCTTCCTATAGATGCATTCATTTAGGGTCCCCCTAGGTGTAATCCAAGTTTGGTAGGATCTTGTGTTCATTTCGTGTCTGTATCGGACACGTATCGGTGTATTTAAATGCGTGTTCGATGAAATGTCACATAGAATTGGATTTTGGTAATTTTCAAAACTATTACATGTATGTGTAGCCTAACATGTGTATATTACAACCCAAATTGACTGAGTCAAATTTAGGCAAGTTTGGACACAGTTTTAGGGTTTGACACGCAGCACGAGACACCGCACGGGGCTCATGCGGTTGCCCTACTGTTCGAGTGTCCTAGCGGACATGACACGACACCACGTGACACAAAAATTGGTAGACACGTGGACCTAGTGACTGAAATTACATCCATAAAATTTCGTGGGTCCTCGTCAACTGTGCATGAAGGAATCGAGGCTGCACCGATTCTCCACTGTCACTGCACACACGAAAATACCCCACTGATACGCGCTTCGTGCATGGACACGCGACCTCGTGGACACTGTGAAGGAACCTAGACACCTACCCCTATACCTAGACTACCTCTGGATACGAGCACGAGGCTCGAGGGTCGATACACGAGTCCCTGGGACGCTCTGTACCTCTGCACGAGGAGTGCTGTGCACTGTATTCCTGATATTGATTTTTCTTCTTCTTAGAAACTTTGTGTCCTGATTGCTAGACACATTGGGACACATGGGTGTGCATGACATGTCCCCATGTCTGTACCCCCTGACACATGAATGTTATTGGGTTTTTGATTGGTTTTTGGTTTAAAAGGGGATTTCTGATACCTGTCTTAAATGACAGTTTTTAATGGGTTTGGAAAGGGTGATTGGGGAAGGGCTTGTGTACTGATTTGGGTTTTGAAATGTTAAACTAAATTGAATTAATACCTGAGTTTGATAGAGAGTAGGTTTTCTGAGAGTTGGGGTTCGAACCTAACTTTACTGATACTTCCAGTATCAGGTATTGTTGCAGATATTTGATCAGTGATGTTTAATATTTCATATTGGTTGGTTTCATGATTGTTCTCAGTTATCTTGGTTTTAGCTTGGTGATGTGGTCATCATTGGTGACTTAGGTTGTGATCTCAAGTCATTGTCCTATGAGGTTCTTAATTTCATTGTCAGTTACATTTTATATGGGATTCAATTGATTTCAGTTGGCTTGGCTGTTTTCAGATTTCCTTTTTCTTTTTCTTTTTTCAAATTACTTTTATTTCCTTACATTTGGTTGTATTGATAGGTAGGTTGATGATTGAGTTAGGATGGATAGGTTAGAGGAGAATGAAGGGGCTGCAATTGCAGTTGGCAGCAAGGCCTGCAGGCAGCAGATGGCCTTGGCATGCAGTTGGCCTGCATTGCTTTGCAATTGCAGTAGCTAACAGCAGTGGCTAGTAGCAGGGTTGAAATTGCTTGGCTTGGCCAGCCATTTTGGGCATTTGCCTTGGCATTGCAAGCAGCAGCAGCAAGCCTTAGCATTTGCAACAGCTAGCAAGCAATAGCAATGGGTTAGAAGGTTTGATTTTTAGTTGGACATGGCCTTAGGCCATGTTGGTAATGCTACGTAGTTCACCCAGGTCAGCAGTAACAATAGGGAGGTGTGTTCAGTACATTTTGAGTGTCCAAGTGAGTGTAGGAAATAGAAAGTGAGTGGCTAGTGTCAAGAGTACCAGGTTGTGTACCTATTTGAGTGAGTGAATGCCATATGAGTGATGAGTGCACTTGAGTGTGTGTGTCTAATATAGATGTGTTCAGTGTGTTTTGAGTGTCCTTAGGATAAGAGTGAGTGTGTGCCTTAGGGTAGAGCCATGAGGGGTATTGAGGGCTAGGCAGGGAATAGACATAGAGGAGAGTATGGGGTTTGAAATTAGAAATAAAAATTGAGATGGGTTTGAATATTAGAAAATCTGAGATCACAATTCAGTCCACTTGGACATATGATTTCAGATTATCTATACATGTTGTGAGGGTTGATATTGAGAGAGGGTGATATGAGATTAGGAGGTTGTATGTTTTGGTCATGCTTCTAGATGCATAGGTATGCATGATGGTGGGCATTAGTATAGGTGAATACATGGGGTATGAAGGTTAGCTTGACATATGGTATTTGGTAGCCAAGGGCTTGGGGGTACATTGATACATGGGTAAATATAGTTTATGTTGGATACATTTGGATGTCAATAATACAAGTGAATAAGTAAGATATTGATTTTTGCCTAACTTAACCCTAGAGTTACACTAGATGGACCAAGTTGGCTAAATAGTTTAGAATTGACTTAGTTAGTCTATGTTGACCTAGTTTGACTGAAAGTTGACCATTGTGACCAGAAATAACTGGTCCTAGACAGTTGACCAGATTGACCTAGATAATGACCCCTTGACTAAGATTGACCTAGGTTGACCAATAGTCAACATTGAGACTATATGGACCAAGGGCTGACCAGAGTTGACCAAGTTTGACTTGGACCTAGTTTGACCTAGACAGTTGACCAGGTTTGACTTAGAGTTGACTTGACCTAGATTGACCTAGAAATTATGTAGATTGTATCATAAACTTTATTGGTCTTATTTTAAACATATTATAACCTGTACTGCTCTATTTTAGGACATTGTGACTCTGGTACAGACATCTGATATACACTACTCTTTTTAGAGTATCAGGCGAGTACATTCTCTGATAGTTCTCTTATTTACTTGTCAATTACTGTACTTCAGTTCTAGTTAGTTTTATGTGATTCTTACAACACGTATAGATATTTCTGGATTCATGTACGCGACACACATACCATATTGTCTGGCATCTATTACTGGAATCATTGTTGGTATCATCATGTCTGTCATCCATTACTGGAATTATTCTGGAATCATTGCTGGTATCATCATGTCTGGCTGGACTCATCTCGATTCTCGTGTCTTATACTGGATCCACTTATATTACGGGACGGGAAAATATTGAGTAAGACATGTAGATATACCCCAAATCTGGAATTTCCTTACTGGAATCTACTGGAAGCATAGCCATCTCTCGCCTGATCAGTGAGTGATGTGCTTGATACCTACATCCGTTTACATGTCGATCTCGGTATTTTAAAACACACGGTTAGAGTATAGTCTGGACTCACCCTGGAATCTTTGATCACAGACTGGAATCATCTTATACTGGACTCATCTTATACTAGAATCACCTGGTATCAGATTCATGTTGTCTGGACTTACTTGGGTTTTGCACTTGTTTATATTTACTGTCTGGACTTATATCATGTTACTCTAGTTCAGCTAGTTTCTATTTACATTCTTCATTGCCATGATTCTTCTCTTGTTTTACTTTCCTTGTATCTTAACTATTTCTCTATACCATCACCTGAATATAAACTACCATGTTTATCAATAAAACTGTCTATAACTGCTTTAGAGTTCTCTGTCATTTACTTGGGTTTTCTAGATAAATTATACTCGTTCCTGTCCTGACTGGACATGTTAAAAATATTATAGATGCTTGCCCCGAGGACACTTGCCCTACTCACTATGGACCAGGAGATGGCTTAGTTTTCTTTGGCCCCGACACTCAGGAGTGATCGGGAGACTAGATAGTTGACTTGGTTTAGTCTTCATGTTTTAGAACTTGAATTGTAATAAGTTGAGATATTGTTTTGTTTTGAGATTGTTTGAGATTATTATTATTTTTTTAGTAGTTGGTTTGTTGATGTTATTTAGTCTTAGTTATAAACTTCTGTGTTATCATATCGTGCTTAGACTGTGATTGAGATTTTATTATATCTATACTTGTCCTCCGTTTGGTGTTAAGATTTGACAAGTATATTATATAATTGCATGAGTTGTTGATTAGATAGTAACCTAGGACAGCGTTCTACCGCCGACACTACGGCGTAGGCTGGACGTACCCACTTTTCGAGCACCTACACTGGGTGCGGGTCATGACACTTTCCTTAGTGTAAATCATTGAATATTCCAGGCCGATCATATATCCAACTAGTATTCCAAAACACATTGTCTATTATAGCTTTATACATTCAGTTCACCATTACATTGTTCTATCTTGATATAGTAGTTCTTTTCCATTATTTGTTCTCACAGATTTTTATCTATTTTACCATGTTCATCAATATAACTGTCTATAACTGTTTTATAGTCCTTGTCATTTATTTAGAATTTCTAGATGAGATGTACGCATTCCATCCTGACTGGATATGTTAGCAAATATTACAGATGATATAAATAACTGTCCTACCTTCTATGAGGCTTATGAGGGTCGTACACAGCAGCCAGAAGAGGATCTAGCCCAGTAGAGTGTGCTTAGTTATAGCTTAATACTTTATAGCTTTCAGTTTGTATCGGATTATTCCGATTGTTAGTTGAGACTTATTTATATTCAGGACTTGTATTTATTTCTGTTGGTCATCTATTTTGTGTGGTATGATATCTGTACTATTTATTCAGTTTCTTCCTTTTATCTGATTCTATATCGTGCTCTATCTTCCTTAGACTTGTGATTGAGATTATATAGTTAAGATGTTACATTATACCTCCGTGCAGAGATGACAGGTTATATGATTCATATAGTTAGTTGATAGATATTATAGATGACCTATACAGCATTCTACCATCGACACTGCGGCGTAGGCTGGACGTACCCACGTTCTCGTGCCCCTAAACAGGGTACGGGTCGTGACAGTAGAACGTTGTCTCGACCATAATGCTCAAAATCATAATAATTTCTTTATTTGCTCATTCACAAAACTAAAATTAATTTACAATATTCAAAAGATTACATTTGATTAAAAATACAATATCTCACAAAAATAGAAAAGGCAACTAAATAAATACTCAACTATCTACTAGTCTCTAGGTTTTGGCCTTTAATACAGTCATATATCCCCCAAGGGTCCCACGCATCGAGTAGCAGACGACTATCCGAAAAATATGATTTTCAGTCAGGAATGGAACGAGTACATTCAATGCATGTAGTTTCAAATATATAATAACGACTATAAAATCATGAATAGAGAATGACATACATGATGAAGTAAATAAATTGTAAAATATGGAAGATAAAGTGAAATAATTAACAAAAGCTATATGATGACAAGTAAAGCATAGAACAAGGAAGCATAACCATCTACGTGAGTTGAAGTACACTGTTCAATATGTGATCGGTCTGGGACAGTTACATCGTACGGTCTACATAGGATTTGCATCCTCACTGTCTAAATAACATAAAATTAACAAATTAAAGCATGATTTATGAGTTTGATCACATATCTATTTAGTACTTCCCCGTCCGACAAATCTAACATGGATCCATTGATTATGATGACATGGTATACATGGAAGAATAATAATAGGATCCATAAAATATTATTCGTGTAACGAATGTGTCAAGAATCAAATATGCATTACTAATCATGCAATTATAGTAAATATCATTATTGAAAACAGACAAAAAATGTACTCGCCTGGGGTCCTTAGCTGTTGAAACCGATGATCCCGTTGGGTCCAGATTAGCCACCTTGGCTAGGGTCGATAGGTAGAAGTTCGAATTTGTAAAGAAAATGGGAAATATGATTAGTCAGGGTTGTGATATGCTATTTTAAAAGAAATTTACATAAATAATTACTTATAGCCATTTTAGAAATTACTATATGATTTGAAAAATATGTATTTCATATATCCTAGAATGTTTATTTAGAAAATATTTATACCCATTTCAAAAGCCCAAAACTATTTCTTTATATAACTCAAAACTCATATACTATACGTGTGTGTGTGTGTGTGTGTGTAGACACACGCGCACGCGCACGCGCGCGCGCGCACACACACACACACACACACACACACACACACACACACACACACACTTACTTTCAAAATACTTTTTAATCCAGAAATATTATAAATCCTTTTTAGAAACTTGGTGAAGTAAAAGATATGTATATAATGCTTTTGAACCTAACTTAAATAAGTCCCTCAAATCATATATGCTCCAAAATAATTAATAATTCCAAATAAAACTTTAGGGCTTAAAGCCTAGTCTAATATATTTATAAACCTCAAAACCCATGTGAAATACTATTTAACCAATTTCATTTATATAGGCCATCTATGAGCCCAATGATTATATAAGTAAATTTATCTATAATTCTTTTCATAAAACTTAATAAAAAAATATATACTTTCAGGAACAAGCCCAAAATACATCATATATCAAAATCAAGAAAAACAAAACAAATCCTTTTAGCAAGGAAATTAGAAATACTCCTATATATAGACACTATATGTATATAATCCCCTTTAGACCAAAAACCCATTTGTATTAACTACAATAGATATAGTATGTATGAGGAGCTTAAAAATACTAATTTACATAAAGGCTTAACCCAAACATACATTTATTAAAATAAAATTTAAACCCATTTCTAAAACCAACAGGCCCAAAGCCCAAAACTACTCTTTTCTTTATGTTACTATTAGGCCCGTAGGCCCAATATATATGCTTTATAAAATCGATTTTAAAAATATTCAAATAACCAGTATTATTAAGCCCAATATAATTAAGCCCATATAACAAATAAAAATTTACCAAATTAAAATAAAACATAAAATTATTTTTAATCAAGCCCAAGGTCAAAGTAAGCAATAAATAAACTAAAAAAAAATCCAATTTAGTTAATCCAAAATATACATACTAATAAATAAAATTCATATATCAAAAAGCCCACAAATATTAATCCTAAAGATCAACCCAAATGAGGAAGCCCAACAATCCAAAATAATTTATAGAAAATAATTTTGAATTGAATTTATAAATATCATCTTGCTCAAAGGCCCACTGGTTACTAAGCCCAGTAATATGCATACATACAATTACATAAAAATATACATGTATCCATACATATGTACATACCGATATTATTATATATTACAATTTACACATTCCCCAATGACCTCTCTGTTCCCAATTATGGTAGCTGATTAAACCGAATAGAATAATAAAAGTAAAACAATTAAGAAAATTTTTGAGTGGCACCCCACTTATATTACCCATATTCGTAGTGCACCCCACATTGTTCCACATATACATAAGTCACCCCACTTCTAACCAAAAATGTCAAATAATAACGTTGTTGGCCTTTAAAACACTTGCCATGACCGTAATACCCCTCTCCCCTTTCCTTGCTGTTGAGTGGAAGGAATTTATATTGGAAAACCCGAAAATGCCCTTCCTCCTATTTACAAAGCCCAATCTCTCCCCCATTTCTTTGCTGTCGCAGAAGAGGTTCCCAAAGCTCACAGCAAAGCCTTCGATAGATCTCCCATGGCCGGCCATTCATTGGAGATTAGGGTTAGGCTTTCCTCTCTCTCTGTCACTCAAACTTTTACTCTCTCTTTTACTCTTTCTTTCTCATTTGATAGATTGATTTGTTTTTTAACATGCATTTTTGTTGTGTTTTGTGTAGGAAAAATATCAAATATGCTCAAAAAATACCCATATCGAGACGAATGTTACTTTTTGAGGTCACCGTGCAAGAGTGGAAATTGTAAGGGGATTCGGTACGTGTCGAAGTCAAATACGAAGGCTAACCCCGGAAGGAAGTTTTTGAAGTGTCCCCTATGCTTGGATTTTGAATGGTTGGATGTTGCAATTTATGAAGACAAGCATGAAAGTTCATCTTCCACAATTAAAAGGGAAGGATGTTTTACGTGCGGTCAATTAGGTCATTGGAAACAACAATGCCCATGGAAGGAAGCCTCTTGCCCTAATTCTAATTGTCGAGGAAAGAGAGTTGTAATGGTGTCAAAGAGGAGCCACAGCTATGGAAGACGATTCTTACAATGTCTAAAATGCAACAATGCATTTCAATGGTTGAATGAAGCTACCGAGCGTGATAACCCGCCTGTGTCAGAAATTCCTGTTCAAATTGTTGTAAACACAACTTTAGAACAGTTGTGTAAGAGATTTGGAAAAGACTTGGCTATGTAAACATGAAATTTATCTAAAATGATGTATCTTTTCATGTATATAAATGCAAGAAAGTTTATTGGTTAGCTATGTGAATGTATTCCATATCTGCTCATTCTCAGTCGTACATATCTGTGAATTACATATAGTGCACATTCAAGAATAAGAACAAATAGAGTGAACATCTTGGAGATAGTACATCCTGGAGACAGAATGATAACAATTCCATTCCAAATGAACATTCCAAATGATAGTGTCTAAACAGTTTACAAGTGAACATTCCTGGAGATAGCACATTCAAGAATTATAGTGTCTAAACAGTTTACATTCCTGGAGATAGAACATTCCTGGAGACAGTTTACATTCCTGGAGACAGAATTAGTAGTTAAAATGATAACATTCAGATACACAGAAGTAGTTAACATTCCTTTCCAAACATCCAGGAGCAGTTAACATTCAGATACACAGTAGAGTCAAAATGATAACATTCAAAATGAAATTAAATCAATCCAGGAGCTGTTGAGTCAAAATGATAACATTCAGGAGCTGTTGAGTCAAAAATGATAACATTTATTTCCAAACATTCCTTTCCACACAGAAGTAGTTAACATTCCTTTCCAAACATCCAGGAGCTGTTGAGTCAAAATGATAACATTCAAAATGAAATTAAATCAATCCATTCCAAACATCCAGGAGCAGTTAACATTCCAAATCCACAGAAGTAGTTAACATTCCTTTCCAGGTCAAAATGATACGAGTTTACATACAAAATGATACCGGTTTAGATACAAAATGATTCCAACCTAAAACATCGATTTTCTTTCACCTAACATCCCAAATGATACCAGTTTAGATACAATGTACAAAATGATTCCAACCTAAAACATCTTCTTTCACCTAACATCCAAAATGATACGAGTTTACATCCAAAATGATACCAGTTTAGATACAATGTACAAAATGGCCAAAAACATCGATTTCCTTTCACCTAACATCCTGGAGATTCTCCTGATGGGCCCGTAGCAGCCTTCCCTCGCCTTGGCCCCTTGAAACCTTTGGCCTCTTGTAGACAGTATTTGTTACCCTTCGTGGCCTAGGTGACTTAGGTTCCCTTGGTGGCCTAGGATCCCTGCGTTTCTTTGTGTTTCCTCCAATGGGTCCTCCCTGGCACCCTCTTGCATTGTGATCAGAAGGTAACTTACATCTTCCACAAATCCTCTGCCTCTTGGAAGCTCTTCGAATCTCATCAGATTCTAGCCTCCTTACTCCCCTTGGTCTTCCTGGTAGTCTGTGTCTACCAGGTGGACCCACCTCATATGCAGGCTAAAAAATAGAAACACAAGTAGAAGAGACATACAAGCAATGAAGTATGCTAGTTAAAGGAAAATAAAATAGAAACTTTGTTGTAGAAGTAGTGAGATTAATTACTTGATCCCATAAGCTTTGTTCTGGCAATGGAACAATCTTTCCTGCGTAAACCTTCTTGTAGGTACTGGCATGATAGTAGGGACTAGAGAACCTATACAAAGAAAAAGAAGAAAGTGAGCACCATTAAAAGAGACATCCAATTTAAAGAGAGACATCCAATTTAAAGAAGAATACTCACATTGTCCAGCTGGGCCTGCTAGGTAACAAGACAGCTACAGCATGAACACATGGGAGCCCAGTTAAATCCCAAACACAGCAGTCACAGGTTCTGGCATTGACATCTACAGTCTATCTGTTCTCAATGGAGAACACACTAGTGACACAAATAATACCTAAATCTGCCCTCCACATAGTTACTCTGGACTACGTAAGGAATATCCAGGAGGGAGATCACGTCGGGGTCCAATTCGTACAAAAATGACGTACCCTTCCAATGGAACCTAATCATGTATTTCCTGTAGAAGTAACATGGAAATTCAAACATGCAGACTCAATCACAGCCCTACAATGCAAACTCAAGCAAGAAAATGCGTAAAGATAATTTAAACCCTAGACCCCTAAATTCAGCAATAATCAGAACAAATCCAAACCCTAAACCCCTAAATTCAGCAATAATCAGAACAAATCCAAACGCTAAACCCCTAAATTCAGCAATAATCAGAACATACAATATGTAAAGATAATTTAAAACCCTAAACCCGGCATTTAAACACTAAAATTGAAATTAATACCCATTTTGCCTAGCCATCGCAGCTCCTTCTCCTTTCGCTTCGAAAAAATCTGAAGAAAATAAAATGTGATCTAATCAAATACTCATTCGGACACAAATTGATCATCAATACATAACTTATGGATGGGGAAGGAAAAAGTTGCAGAAATACCTTGATGTTTTCGCGAGAAACTTGGAGGAGAAGACGAATTAGAGACGAGATGGAGCTTCGTGGGAAATTTTAGAGAAGAAGAGGAGAAGAGGAATTAGAGATGAATTAGAAGAGACCTTTCGTGCGTAATAGAAGGAAAAAGGGCATTTTCGGGTTTCTGAAAATAAATTGGGAATTTTTCTTCCACTCAACAGCAAGGAAAGGGGGGAGGGGTATTACGGTCATGGCAAGTGTTTTAAAGGCCAACAACGTTATTACTTGACGTTTTTTTCGTTAGAATGGGGTGACTTATGTATATGTGGAACAATGTGGGGTGCACTACAAATATGGGTAATATAAGTGGGGTGCCACTCAAAATTTTTCAATAATTAAATAGAAAGAACAGAGAGAGAGAGTAAGTTCTATGAAGGAGAAAATGAAGAAGAACACAGAAGGAGGAGAAGTCAAAGAAGAGGAGAAACGCTCACCAGGGTTTGGTCGTTCGGCGACACGACAGGTCAGAAACTCAGAACGGTGGTGCTGCAGCACGCGTGGCACGGCTGCACTGGCGGGATCGGCCTCCGACGTGGCTTCTAGCTGAAGGGACGGAGGCAGTGACGATAAGGGCATCGAAAAGCGGCGGCAGATTCTGAGAGGAGTCGCACACACGTAGCGATTTATCGAAAGAGATGGGGTTCTGGACGTGGCGGTGGCCCATGGGGTACGGGTGCACCGGTGGCGGCGTTCATTGAGGCCGCCTGGCGTTAGCACAGGAAAAGTGCAGACGGCCATGGGGGTCGGCGTGCGTCTGTGATGGTGGTTCAGAAAAAAGGCGTAGTAGCCAGGGACGCAGAGGCGAGGGATGATGGCGACGAGTTTCGACAGCGGCTGCGGGTTTGGGCAGGTAGGACTAGGTTTGGTTTTGATTTTCTTCTTTGTGATGTGTCCTGATTGGTGCCGGACACAAAAGGAATGGTTGTTGTGGTGAGATCGTTTCCGGCGTGTCAGACACGAAGTATGTACTGTTGTGGATTGTATGTATGGACACAGAATAGTGGAAAAGGATATGGACATGGACACACGGGTCCAGACACGGCTAATGCGATAAGGGTGGACGCATGGACACAATGGCTGGACAGGACACGAAGAATGTGGTGGTGGTGGTTGTTTGTTGTGGAGGTGATGGGCGGGGGTTGGCGATGGCCCTGTTGGTGGCGGCGGTGTATTCACTGTAGATGGGGTGGCGGAGAAGAGTATGGTTGAGAAGATGGTCGGGTGCATGGTCTCTATATATAGTTCACATATGTATATAGATGAGAATGTTTGGATAGGGACATAGAGAAGAGAGAAGGATCTGGTATATCTACATCTATGTAGATATAGCTATATATACAACTAAGGAATAGTATAAATTTAAAATGAATGGCTTCTGCAGGGCTATATAGGTTTAGGATAGGCGAAAAATAATAATGAGGTATGAATAGAAGTTCCATAACCGAAAAATAGAGAATAAAAAAAAGGGAAAATAAAATACAAAAAATAAATGTTGCATAAGGATGTAGAGGAATTAGATTTAGACAAATTTAATTATTATTTAAATACAAAAAAGGATACTAGTTTAAAAATATTTAATCTATTAGTATACTAATAAGTATTCTCATAATTTTTGATTTTATCCTATAATTGATTTTAAAATCTATACTTTAAAGATAAACCTTTTATTAGTCAAAGGTAATTACTCAAATAAAATTTAAAACTACATTAATTAAATCTTAATCAATAATGAGTCACCATAACAATTTTAAAAAATATTCAATAAAGAAACAAAATATTCAATATTAATTAAATATAAATTTAATCATTTTCTAAAAATTTTAGGGCCAGTTCAGAGATTTTTGGGGCCATGACAAAATTTAAAATGATGTCCCTTAAAAAAACGGAAACCATTTAATTAAAATAAAGAAACAAAATACTTCCACTACATAGTAGGTATAAGTAAAAACCAACTACACTAAATAAGTTAAAATATTATTTTATATTCATAATAATATTTAACAAATTACAAAGGTTATATATAAGTAAAAACCAACTACACTAAATAAGTTAAAATATTATTTTATATTCATAATAATATTTAACAAATTACAAAGGTTATATATATATATATATATATATATATATATATATATATATATATATATATATATATATATATATATATAATATATATATATATATATATATATATATATATATATATATATATATATATATATATATATATATATATATATATGCGCCAATAACCTCTAGCTCAAGTGGTTAGAGTGAGGCATATCCTCCCAAGAGGTTGCACGTTCGAGCAATGAGAGAAGCACATTTAATTTCATGTGGAGGAATAAATGTGAGTGTAGGCCGAATGCGGTGAGATACAAGTACTGGTGCGGTCCTTCAGGTCGAGTTTGATGCAGTGAAATACAAGTACGGGTGTGGGCCTTCGGACCGAGTTTGTAGGCCTTCGAGCCAGGAGTCTGTAACACAATTACGTGTTCCAATATATATATATATATATATATATATATATATATATATATATATTTGAGGC
The DNA here is from genome assembly GCA_029216955.1 of Iris pallida. Taxonomy (NCBI): domain Eukaryota; kingdom Viridiplantae; phylum Streptophyta; class Magnoliopsida; order Asparagales; family Iridaceae; genus Iris; species Iris pallida. The sequence goes on along the minus strand of JANAVB010006798.1, from coordinate 7,312,813 downwards.
CCTCCTACTTCATGTGTCCTGGACGGTCGCCCTGGCCGTCCTGAACCAGTGCCGGCCCTGATAATATTCACTGTCTCTTTAAGAACATTTCGAAGAAAAAACAGTGTGGAAAAAATCTCACTGAAAAAAAAAGTACAACATTATAGTTTTGTGTATAAAGATATGATTGTGCCGACCAACTAAACATATCTCTCTCTCTCTCTCTTAGATATAATATTTATCCACTAAATGTCATTATAGTTTTGTATACAAAGATTGTTAGTTGTATGTGTGTTGTGTTCACACACACACATGAGCTAGCAAAAGCTCGACTCCCTTACAATAATTTTGACCATTATTAACCCATTAAACTTGTAACATCAACTCATGTCCAGGTACAATGTACCACATGGTTTTTCATTTGAATTTTGTAACATTCAGTATTTATTGGCTGGATTAAATTGTCTTCATTCTCCTTTATTCACTAACCTTAAAGAAAAGCCTATATATTGAGGCCAATCTCAATACTTTGAACATACTGAAAATTACTACAAAACACTCTCTCTTGCTCTCTCGAATTCTTGTCACTCCGAAACTCTTTTGTTCTTGGTTTGTTGCTCTGGGCATAGCTAAGTAAGGGTCAATCTCTCCGAGTTATGTGCGACGATGGGATACCGGTAGAATGGGGGTTTTACCACTAGGAGCATCCGAAAAAGTCTGCACATAGACCCGGATTAACTCTTAGGGCAGTGCTTCGTACGCGACTTTCCCGGAGGCCGGTAACTTTAACTTCTTCTTTTTTGTTTGTAGATTTTTAGAGAAAAAATATCCAACAATCTAAGAGTTAATCATGTGATTAATTTACATGTCTTGTTTAATATTTATAAATTTTAATGCATGCAATTTTAAATACCAAAAAAATATATTAAAAAATGGCGTTATATTTTGTTTTTCTCTCCTCCAGATGTCTATGTATGCTCTCATCCTGACTTTAATTATCCACACACACACACACACACACACAAACACACACACACACACACACACATATATATATATATATATATATATATATATATATATATATATATTTTACACACACACACACACACACACACACATATATATATATATATATATATATATATATAGAGAGAGAGAGAGAGAGAGAGAGAGAGAGAGTGAGTAAGTTAAAAAAAAAATAAAAAAAAATATATATATATATAGAGAGAGAGAGAGAGAGAGAGTGAGTAAGTTATTGTGGCTCCTGTGGTTTGTGTGGAAAGAAGAGAATATATGTATATATATTTGGAGAGCATGAAAGCTTTCTTTACAACTATGTTGCCCACATGACCTTAAGCAATGGGAGGCCATTTGCCGAAAGTCTCTTTCTGGTCCAACAAACCATGACAATTTGTCATGTTCGAGATTGATTTATTTGGCTACTTCCTTTCATGATCTTGATATATATATCCATGGATTTATTTCCTCAAGTTTTTTTTTTAATTCTTGTGGCTTTCGTTGTGATGAAATTGTTGTTAAATTGGCTAGTTTATACATACATTCTAGCATTGAAAATTTGTTTATGCTTTCAATTAGAATTTTATATGATATATGTCTTGGAAAAGTTGAAAAAAATGTATTAAAAAAAAGTTTTGATGTTAGAATAAACTTGGGAATAGATATCTTCCAATTTTGGGAATATCAATGAAGCCTTTTTTTAGCTCATCCTTAATATGAATTTCTAATCCAGTTATTATGTTTCATCTAGAACAGAACAAAAAAAATATTCTTTTACGTTAATGAAATCCGGAGTCGTGTCGGATAAGTGAACATTAGTTTTTTATCATTCATTCAATGAGCATCTTGTATTTCATAGAAATTGGGGGTAATATAGTCCTTACGCAAGGGCCAGCCTATCCAACTTTCAGGCATCAAGATACGTTTAAGGCGTGGATGATTATCATAAAAGATTCCCAACATATCATAAGATTCACGTTCTTGAAAATCAGCACTTCTCCAAATCCAGAAAACTGATGGGATTCTAGGATTACTCCTTGGGGCAAATACTTTTATACATACCTCCTCCGGTTTACTTATGCTATACTGTATTTTCGTAAGATTATACACTCTAGCTAACAATCCACCTGGTGCCTGAATGAAAAAAGGTTGGACGGGGTTTTAGTCACATCACATATAATTGTATCCCAAATTTTCTTTGTTTTTCGCATATCAATAACTAGAATTAAAAAAAGGGGAATGACAAAGCATCTGGGAATAAACGATTAATTTCTATCAATAAACCTGCTAAAGACCCAAACCAGAGAGTAGTTAGCACAGGGGCCGTAGAGAGATATGTTTTAATATCTCGCATTGAAAATCCTCCTTTTTTATTGTAATACATATATGGTCAGATGCTGTAGTTCAAGATTATTTGTATTTTTTTTACGTTAGGTTTCAGATATATATAATTCTTTTATTATATGAAACCAAAAATAAGAAATGACAAGAAAATTGTACATAGATAGAAGAGAAAATCACGATGTGGAAAACAATACATGAATTTTGTACAATGATATATTTTGATTACCTTCTCTATTCCAGCCAACCATATAGGAAAACACTAATAAGGACAGGAACAATAAGCATCCAGCCAAACTCTGCTCATCTTTTAGTGGTTAATATGGCCTATCTATGTTCATCAAAATCCAAATACTTACCAAGGCTGATCGTCACTAAAGCATTTGATGTGCCCATTCATCAAACCTTGATCTCTTACCAATCTTTGTGCATTCCTTATTTAAAAAATACCTCTATCTTAGGGTAAAATCAGGAGAGCGCCCATGTCTCTTCTTCACTGTTTCGATTTTCCTAGCTTCATGCTTCATCTGTTAGCCAATAAAGTTTGTATTCGTTTTAAAGTAAGTGTTTTAGAATTATGTGAAAATTTTAGAAATGATTAATAGTCTATTATTTCAACATAAAAATATATGTTTATTGCTTCTTTCCTAATCTCTTCGACACCACAACATGTATGGACATTGCATCATGTAGTGGTAATTAAGTGTCTATTTTTATTATGCATTATTTTCAGTTCTCCACTCTAATGAAGCTATCAATTGCTTTTTGTGTATTAGGTAATATTTGTTGAATACAAGATACGGATACAAATATAGTTTTGCCATGATATGCATGTATTATTGATTTAACACATTGATTGAGAAGTATTATATTTGAATTGTTGGCCTTTAAGGAAAAATGACTCTAATTAAGGATGGTCTCGGGCTGTTAATTTGTAGCTGTCACTTTGGTTTTAAAAATATTTAAACATATAGATTGATGATCATATCTAAAGGATTCTATAGCACAGTCAGTAAAAGCTATCAGTTGAGGTATTGGTACTCAACTTGAAGATTTAACTTGTATCATGTCAAGGTCCCATACTATTTATTGTCATTGTTTTTGGGTCTGACATTTTATACAAGTTCTCTAAGATCTATACCTATACCTGGCAGTTTCTTAACTAATTAATGTTAATATATCATCTGCCTTGTGTGCGTATATACAATTGCTTTAGTCTTGTGTGCTCTGAATTATAGGACGTCTCTGTATAAATGTTATCATGCCCTTTATCATTATGTTGATTAAAATGTATGATCATCATGCCCCTTAAGAAGCACAAGCACCATAATTGCAGAAAAAATATTCATAATATTTTATCAATTTTTTTAAAATTTGTTATTCTTGTCAAAGGCACATAATTGAGTCTTAGTATGAAAATAGCGTTGATTGAATTTCTCAGTCACGTTTATGGCTCTCACATCTTTCTTTGTGGATCCTTTGGCATATGGACCAAATGATTTCTCATACTTTATATTCTTTGGTCCTACTGATTCTACTAGAACTCATGATGACGTGAACCCAGAATTAAAATCTTATTAATCATGAGGCCAAAACATGGTTATAGCAAATTGAGCTGCACTGAGAAGGAAATCAATATCTGCCTGAGTTAAGGTGGTTTCATATGTAGCTCTTATGTACTTAAACATAGAATATTGGTTTGAACTTTTTATACACGTTGAATGAAATAATTGTAGTAAATTTTCTAGTTCTTACAATGTTTATATGTTTGTTACATTAAAAAATGTCTTACTGTTGCTTCAATTTTCTCTAATGTGTTAGGATTGCCACTATGGTTCCTTAGCAGTATTAATATTTTGTTACATTGACGCACGTTGGATGGTTATGTGCATAGAATAACCCTCTTGCTGTACGTTTCTGGAGAATAAAAAAGAATAACAAGTTTTATTCCATGAACATGACTTCATTTGGTTTTAGTATTTTATAAGAATGAGTTCATCAACATGCATAAAGTTTTTTGATAACTTCATATGTTCTCTCTTTTTTTGGTATTGTTAGAGAATCAATCTTTCATTCATCATGTACATATTTTTGATTACTCATAGAAGAACAAGTGATAAATTTTTTCTTAATCAGTAGTCAAGCTATGACAAAGGGAGCACTAGATTTTATTTATTTATTTTAGAAATTATTTTGTTAAATGATATTTGGCCCGCTAAAGCGGACAAAAAATTGGCATGCAAAACCATCTGCTATTAATATTTTTTGCCAAATTATTTTGTCGTACGAGAATAAACAAGTTTGTGCATCGTTTCTGTTTGCAAAAACAAAAATATGTTTTTTCCAAACTTGAAAAGAATAGTACAAAGTACAATAAATTCTAAGAAAGTACAACTGTAGGAATCTGATCAGAAGACGATCACTTTATCCTTTGGACTATGTGAACTTGAAGACTGTAGCTTCTGGAGAATGCAACAGCAATTTTGCAAGAGTTCTTGATCTCTGTGCCTATGTATCTGATCATCTCACAATGATTGGAAACTCTATTTATAGAGTTCAAGAAATAACTGTTTTAGCAGTTATTCTGATGTGCACGAGGCTGGATTGCGCCACATTGGGTTGCGCCAACCTCCTGTTGTGCCAACTTTCATTCAGTTGTTAAGTCGTGTACTAACTGTATTTAGACGTGTGGTATCATGTGATTGAGATGCACGTGGTTGTGTACAGGATAATAGACACGTCTTGAGAGATTAGTGGCATGTGTGCCACGTCATCCTGCTTTAGAATGTAAGTTGTCTCAACTTCATCAGGTTGCGCGACCTTCAGTCAACGAGTCAAACCGTGCTTGATTTGGGCTGCGCCTAAACACGTGGCAGTCTTTGAGTAGAAGTCATTTAGATTGTGCCTAGGCGCAACTAAGGATTTTGCCTGGATTGCGCCTAGGCGCAACTTACGAAGCGTACAGGACAGCTGTCAACCAACTCCTCTTGAGCGGCATAATTCACGGGATTCGAAGAGATTTTCCTCGTTCACTGTGGTGTCAGTTGTCAGTTTTGTCAGGTAATGATGGCCATTAAGTGTCAGACGCCACGTAGATTTTGGCACAACAAGACTAGGCACAGTCTGATATATGGCGCAACCTGTTCAGCGGTGCAGTCTGTTCTCTGAGCTTCATATCAGTGGCACAACCTGATTTTTGGGGCACAACTTGATCACTGATTAGTATGTTCAGGGCACAACTTGATTTTTAGGCCCTACAAGATCTCCTTCAAAGTTTTCAAAATTAAAACATTTCAAAGTTTTGAAATACTTTGAATTTAGAAAAAATTTGACTGAGTCAAGTTGTGCCAGTCAATGCTCGGTCATCACAATTAAATTTCTTTCTCGAAAATACTCAATCTTCTCTTCGTCTTCCCGAGTTTCATTGATTATTTTCAGTTTCCCATGAGGAATATAAAGAGTCATTTTGGTGATATATATGTAGGGGCTGATTTTCTTACTTTATTCTTTCCTTCCGTGATGGCGTCTAAGAAGGAGATAGAGGCCATCGCTGTCACCAAGAACAAGTCTCCTGAAGCGGGACATGATGTTGCGCCTACAACTTATTTGTTTGAGACTGACCCATCGCTGAGAGCGGTGAACTTTTTAGACTGTTTTGGTCTAGACCCGACGGTCTTCAATTGCTCGAGCGGTGGGCCATCATCTGAACAGCGTGGCGATTCGGAGGGATTCCTTAATCTGATGCGTCGCTCGAGGATCCGTAACATGCAGGAATTGGATGTCGCCCTTCATCAGATCGATGAAGACAAGAACAAGAAATAATGTTTAGGCGTGCCAAAAATTCTATTCTATTTTTTTGTGTCCTTGTCTGTAGGGGTCCACCCATCTTTATGCAATAAAATCTAAAATTTTTGATATGTTGTGTGGCTGTGATTTCGAATAGCGCACGTGGTCGCATTCCTTTGGCTAATTCTTTGTTTATTGTTTCTTTGAGGGACACACGGCAGTCGTCACACGATTTTAGGTGCCCATGCATTTTTAGTTCTTTCCCAAAATAGGTTCCTAAAATGACGCATCCGTCTTCATCTTTCACTCTTTTTTTTTAAAAAGGACAACCAGAAACGAAAGAGTTATTCATGCTTTCTCAAAACAAATAGCTTCTCACAAGGTCCCACTTACGCCCCTTCATTCTGATGTTATTCTTTTGTATGCTATGCCTTCAAAAGTTTGTAAGTCTCAACAAAGAACCATTGATTTTCTTATATAAGCGTTTTTCTTTTGTACCACTTTTGAAGATAAGCACTGACTTGCATGTTGTAGACACTTTCGATATGTACTAACTATTTCTGAGAATAGGTGCACACCATGGTCCAGTGTTTAGCTTCGATCAGAGGCATGTATTGCTGACATGTGCTAGTTTGATCGACTCGCACTAAAGAGATATGCGTTTGTTGATCGGCACGTATTTCTGATATACAGCTGTTTGATCAGTACGCATTACTGATGTGCGCCTGTTGGTAGGCGCACACTACTGGTATGCGCCTGTTGATAGGCATACATTACTGATATGTGCCTGTTGATAAGCGTGCATTATTGATATGCGTCTGTTGATAGGCGCACACTGCTTGATAGATTCTGCTAAATCCTCATATTTTATTAATATGTGCAGAGACTCGGTTAGCAAGCTTCTTCAGGACTGGCATTGGTGATTTAGATGCTGCAGAGGGCATTCTTCTGACACTCACATCAGACAGCTCATGTGGTTCTGACGCTCAAATCAGACAGCTCAGAACTCTTCATGTTTAAGAAGGGTCTTTCTCAGATGGTAGGAAGAGCCTATATACATGAGAGTTGGATGGTGGAGACGCAGAACTAGGAATTGTATCACAAGGGTGATTTTGTTCCTAGTCCCCCTGGCGGGTCGTCTTCTCTCCACCAGTTGTATTGACAGCAGCTCATCTTTGGGCTGCTGTACTCTGTGGTTCTCCTCTCGTCTTTCTGAGAGAGAAGACCAGAGTTGATTCTATTGTCTAGCTCGTTGCTTCAGGTCGAGACGACAAGGAATTGCCACCAACAAATAAGAAGATCCAAAGATGTAATAGAACTTCATATTATATTTAGAATAAAAATCTGAGATGTAATAGATTTCCATCAAGATGTACTTTTGTTTACATCATGTCTCCAAAAATAAAGAACATTTTGTCTTTATACATAATATTTCTTCAGAAACTTGCCATTGATAGGCATCATAGCAACTCTGCCATCCATATCTGTTAATTGATAGGCTCCATTTGAGAAAACTTTGTTTACCACATACAGCCCTTCCCATTTTGCCTCGAACTTGCCTTTGCTCATATGTGTCATAGTCATAGGACGTCCGACTGTAGGGACTAACTCGCCTTCCTGAAATGTTCGCACTCTGACTTTGCGATTGAAAGCTTTTGAAATTTGGGCTTGATAAAGTTCGATGTGCTGTTGAGCTAATAACATTTTCTCGTCGAGCGCCTCCAATTCCTGAAGCCGAAGACGATTATTATTTTCTGTAGTAAGCTCATTAGCAATGGCGATTCTCAATGATGGAATCTGAATTTCCAGAGACAGAACAGCTTCACATCCATATACTAGAGAAAAAGGTGTACAGCCTGTGGGATTACGGACAGTAGTGCGATATGTCCATAGACATTCTCCAAGTTTATCACTCCAATTACGTTTGTTGATAGAGACAAACTTTTTAAGGAGTTTAATAATGGTCTTGTTGAACGCTTCAGCCAACCCGTTAGCCGTAGGATTATAGGCCGTAGAGGCAACATTATTGATTCTGTTGTCATCACAGAACCTATTAAACTTCTGGCTGATGAATTACGGCCCATTATCATGGATGATTTGGCGAGGGACACCAAATCTATATATCACATGATGTTTGATGAAGTTGATGACACTACTCGTTTTAACTTCAGCCAAAGGTATAGCTTCTGCCCACTTGGAGAAATAATCGGTTATAGCCAAGATGAACCGATGTCCTTTAGATGAAGGAGGATTGATAGGGCCAATTATATCCATGCCCCAAGCTTCAAAAGGCTATGAGACAGCAGTTGGATGAAGAAATTCTGATGGTTGGTGAATGAAATCTATATGAATTTGACATGTACGGTATTTCCTTGCATAGTCAATAGCATCTGATACCATAGAGGGCCAGTAGTAGCCCATACGTCGAATACGATCCTGAAGTTTAGGACCAGGCTGATGTGCTCCACAAACACCATCATGAGCTTCGCGTAATATCTGCTTTGCTTCATCACCAGCGAGACATCTCAAGAGTAACCCATCAAAAGTTCTTCGATAGAGAGTTTTAGTAGTATGATTATAGTAGAATCGAAGCGATCGACGACGGATACTTCTAGCTTCCTTAGGATCTTCTGGCAAGATGTCATGTACTGTAAAATCAATGAAAGGTGCTATCCAGTCATCGCAAGTGACATTGACTTCAGTTAGATTGCTGAATCCAATGTTGTGATTATTTTCGACACAAAATAGTTCTCTATTAGAGATAACAACCATTTGTTGTCTTTTGACTGGAACTGCCAATACCGCAGCTAGGTTAGCTAAGGCATCAGCTTCTGTATTACATGCGCGACATACATGTTCGATAAAGAACCCTTTGAATGAAGAAGCTATCATGGTTGCTGCTTCATGGTATGGTACTAAATCTTGATGTCGGACTTCATATATGCCTCTAACCTGATTAACAATCAGCTTAGAGTCGCCATATACTTCGAGATATTCAACACCCAGTTGTTTAGCCAATTGGAGTCCAATGAGCAAGGCATTGTATTCTGCCATATTGTTAGAGCATAATTCGTCTAAAGAATAAGCCCGTTGAATATTTAATTCATCGGGTGAAACAAGAACAATTTCCACTCCAGGCACAAGGGTACCTCCAGGTCCAATTCTAGAAGCTCTATCAAAGAACAACCTCCAGGTAGGAAATTCTTTTGAGATCATATTTGATTCCAATCTTTCGTCCAGAATCTCATCATAGAGTTTAGATGTCTCAGGGACAGGATGAGCTGCTAAGAAGTCGGCAAGTACTTGGCCTTTTACAGACTTTTGAGGAACATAAACCATATCATATTGTGCTAATAATATAGCCCATGTGGCAAGCCTAAAATTGAGTGTACTTGGCTTCTTCATTAAGACTCGAACAGGATTGACTCGGGATATGACATGAATAGTTTGGCCTATGATGTAATGTCTTATCTTCTGAACGGCAAACATTAAGGCTAAACTGTAAGCCCCCTGAATTTTAGGGTTTATTTTAAATTTTCTAAATGAATTATTTTCTATTATTTAATTGTTTTGATCATTAATGTACCCTTCCGTTACTTTGACTTATGGAGCGTCAGGGATGCGAATCTCTGTAAATTCTCTTTACGAGTTTTGAAGTAGACAAGATTATCTTTGTTTTGATATATCATGTCCCACTTGACCTCGTTCCCTTGTGCTCTTTTTGTATCGCGCAATTTTGGATCAACTTAGACCAATTAATCATTGAATAATTATTCCCACTTTTATCTTTGATCATCGTTTGCACGTTACCGTGACTTTTAATTTAGGAGCACCAGACCAGTCGTTTTCTCAGAACCAACTTCTCATAAATGATCTACTCGAGACGCTCTTCACCCATGACCTTCGTGTCCCACTCAGACACTCCATTTTGTGCTTCATTTTCTTCGCACAATTTTTGGGTCAATTTAGGCCAATTAATTATCTACCGTGAAACCTGATTTAATATCTAATTTAATTTCGAGATCCGACATCGATCCAACCTAGATGACCCAAAGTATGGACGTGGCCCATATGAAGCCTACTACCCACATGACGCTTGTGTCCCATTTACTGGAGTCCCCGCATATTATTTATTTTCCAGTGATCATAAATACCTATTTTAATTTAATTATTGCACCCGGTTCGATTTCTGACCCGACCCGGCTCAACCGAACCCGAACCCAAGCTCTATATTGTTCTCTCATGACTGCCCAAATACCCCACACAATATTTCTTCTTTTTTCTTATTTTGAAAATATCTCTTCATCTCTCTACTTTACAAATATCTTAAATATCTTTTATATATATATATATATATATATATATATATATATATATATATATATATATATATATATATAACTCTCTCTCTTTATACCTACACTCCCCTTCCCCTCTCTCTCAGCCAGCACACCCCCCCTTGGCCGACTACTCTCTCTCCTTCTCTCTCTCAAATAATATCTCTCTCTCTTTCTCTATTCTCACTCTCTTTCTATTATACCACACTCTCTCTCTCTCTCTCTCTTTATATTACATACACACACACAAAAGCATGCATCTCTCTCTCACCCTCTTTCATGCTCGACAGCCACCCCACCCCCTCACAGCCGAGCACCCCTCCACAAGCAACACCACCACCTCCTCCTTCTTTCCCTCCTCCTCCTCCATTTTTCATCACCATCCCCACCATCAACACCACACACCACCAACACCATCTTCAGCATCATCAAGCAATCCCACCACCACCATCACCCAAGCCACCACCAAACGCCACCGCATCCTCGCCGTGCCCGGCCAGGCCGGCCCGCACACAGCAGCAGCTTCGGCAGCAGCTCACAGCAGCGGCGCAGCAGCATGCACAGCCGCGCGCGTACGCGTGCACCCACGATCGTGGCCGTACGCCACGTTGTGGCCGGCCCGCACCACCGTAGGGACCCGACAACTCCGACGAGCCCCCGGCGACCTCCCCCAGGCCGCCACCTTCCTCCCCGACGCGATGCATAGGCTATTCGTACGTTTACGTCGAAATCCCGTCGTAACGCGCGAGTTTTGAACTCGGAAATTCGTATCCCGGCACAGCAACTTCGTACGCATTTTTTGGGAGATCCGACCATTGGATCGGCGAACTCCTTGCACCATCTCAATCTCGGTATATAACACTTCGCTCCCCTCAATTTTTGTCTGTTAATTTTGTCGTTTGATACCTCAAAACTGGCCACCAAGTTGACGTTTTAAATTGAACTGTTTTTGGACAGCTTCGTGGAGCCGACTTCGTCAGCTCGTAACTCCGCCGTCGTAGCTTCGGTTGGCTCGCTACCTGTTTCTGTGTGCAGCTGGTATAACCCTCTTCCTGTCTCCTTTAAGTTTTGTTTCATTATAAGCACGTTCGATTGGTCGAATTCGACGCCAAAGTTGGCCGTCCGAATTCTTTAATTTGTACTTGTTAAATTCCATTTTTGAACCCGGGACTCCGGATTCAATTTTTGACACCACCAGTAGACTCGTGGCATCGTTCTGACATGTTTTCATATAAAATTTGCTTGATTAGGAGAACGTGGGCCCTAACACGCATTTCGGTACAAAGCGGGTCCCACTTTTCGTGTCAACGTGTCACTTTGAGATCGGCTCATCGGAATCCAATTTCGGATATACCGTTGAGTTCGTATCGTCATTCTGGACTCGTTGACATATAATTTGCTGAGTTTTGAAGATATTTGCTCCGACACGCATTTCGGTACAAATTGGATTCCAAGTGTCCGCGTCAACGTATTATTTTGAGATCGGCTCATCGGAATCCTATTTTGGACATACCGTTGGGTTCGTATCATCATTCTAGATTTGTGGACATATAATTTGTTAGGTTTTGTAGACTTCTATTCCGGCACGTTTTTCGGTGCAGTGTGTCCAAAGGCGAACATCATTTTGACCCAAAATTACCGTTTTGCCCCTGTGTCTAAATCGGACTTATCGGTAGGCTATCCTAGCTAATTTAACCATTCTGGACACGTTGGTGATATTTATTTTATCATCCGACAACATCTGTAGATTTTGCTTATGTATCATCCTTAATTTGTAATTAATTATTTTTCTAGAATTTACTACTTTCTGTTTTTGAATTTATATATATATTTCAATTGCTGTAAAAATCTGAGAAAAATTGTATTTTGATACTATGTTAATTTAGCTAATTTATTATAATTTTTCCAGTATTTAATAAGTGCTTTTGGTATTTTATAAAAATGGGAAAACAAAATTCATTTTCAGTATATTTATGTTTACTGATTTTTAATAAATATTTATGAAGGTTTATAAATCCCAGAAAAATTAGTATAAATTTCTATAATTAACAAGGATCATTTTGGTACTTTATTTTATATATATTTAAGCTTTTTGTCTATCTCAAAAATTATTGGAACACAATGTACAATTTGATTTATTTATTGAATAATTATGACTTTCAATGATTTGTGTTCTTTTGAGTTATTGTAGTATTGGACCACCCCCTACACTAGTGTAAAAACCCTAGGAAATTAGTTTGGATATAGTGACACTCCACATTAGACTTTTATGCTAGGTCCCCACTTAGTTAGTATCCAGTTAGAAGTCGTGTCACACCACTAGTGTAATATTAAACATAGCTTAGAACTGAGTTTGTATATCATTATTGACAGGACACCGGACATCTATATCTTCATACTAGTATTCTTTCTTTGCTCGAGGCAAGTACATCTACAAACTCATTTACTGTCTTTTAATGCTAGAACATGTATTAACCCTGTTAAAATACTAATCTTTGAGGTAGCAAGTTAAATCTTCACATTTTGTATTACTTTCAGTACCTACCATGCTTAGGACAGTTATCATAATCTTCATATGCTTCTTACTGGTTCTCAGTACATGTTTCAATATGCTTTATACTACTCGGAGTATTCACATGTTTCATACGGCTCCCAGTACCTGCCATGCTTATACTACTCCCAGTATCTCTCACATGTTTTTACTGTTCTCGTATCTCTAACATGATAGAATATGGGTTATGGGGAAACTGTTAGTAGCGTACGTGATCATGCCCCCCTACTCGTACGTACGTACCGAGCAAGATTGACATTTTATGTATACCTTGTCGTAGGCGCACCAGCTGTATTTGTACGTATGTACATCTATCGCTTGTTTTACTTGTACGAAAGTACATTTTATATACTTGTACCATAGTATATTTTACACCTATTGACGATCACGTATCTGCTACAGTTTTAAATATTACATATGCATCTGTCTCTATGACATATGTGTCCTTACCATGATAGACTATGAGATACCATGTTCCCTATGCTACTATGATACTGTGATCCCAGTTGTACCATGAGGCCATGTTTCTAGTATTTCCTGTTTTATAGACTTATTACACCATATTTCTCATTGTACATCTCTTTCATTATATATTCAGTACTTTAGTTGTAGAGGTTGTACTTGCTCCCGTCCTGACAGGATAATGTTGTAGGTATACTTTTCGAGGAGGAAACGCTATATGTTACATAGTATGGCACTGATTTTGAGGACCTGGACTTAGCTCCAGAAGAGGCCCCAGCGGGGAACCTTGCTTAGTTATCTTACTTGTGTTTTGAGACTTAGACTTTGTATATACTTATATTTGGATACTGGACTTTGTCTCCAGTTAGATACTTATAAAGTGTATTATTAAGTCTGTGCTTATGTTACCTTCGCTTATAGATGCTGTGTTGTGATGAACTTTTAAATATAATTTTAGAACTGTTAGCTGCTTAGATCATTTATTCTCTATTCTTAGAACAGCTTACTACGCTTTAACAAGCGTAGGCTGGACATGGCTCGGCCCGGCCCAACAATTTAGGTGTCGGGTCATGACATGTTTTGAGTGGCGGCCCATGCAGGTCTAGATTTAAGTTGTTTGGTTACACCAAGCATGCTTGCAATTAGGATTTAGGAAAACTTGTTAACACTAGGGATAAACATTTAGAACACCTAGAGAATTTCTAGGATTGCAACATAGGAGAACTCATCAAAGCATAGGACCGTTAACTGTATTTAGTTTCTTGTTTGAAATTCAGTGGATTACGATTTTAACCAGGATAGTACCCTTGGGATGACCCCTGAGGATCTCACTTTAAATCTTATCTAGAAATATGTTTCCATTTATTTCTATTTGCTCTTACTTAAATTTGTTGTTGAATTTAATTTCTGATTTTCGTTGTTAACTTTGATCTTACATCGTGATAAATTTTGTGGATTGAATTATGATATATCCTGATAAGGTAAATGTCTGCTTTATTTATGGAGTTTAGAATTTATCGCAGCCATATTAGCTGGTATGACAAAAATATAGAGCCTAATTTTGGATATACTATCCTATTCATAGAATTTAGATTTTATTACAGCCATACCGGTTGGCGTGGTAAGGAATCTAGATGATATGACTATAGGGTGTATACCTTAGTTATGGACTCCCTCGTTTATTGCATATAAGCTTACTGGTGTGGCAAAAATTCTGACAACATGATTTCAGGAAGACGTATATGGTTATCAGATCATATCTCAACTTGGTTTACTTTGTTATGATCGAATGAGCAAGAATAAATTCTTATTATCATTCTTTCCCGTCTTGATTAACTCTGTCATATCTACATCTACAACCAGGATTATAGGTTCTCTAGGACTCTCCAATAGGATTGCTTTCGCGTTATCTTTTGGACACAATTATTTTTGTGTTCCATCTTTCCTATGACTTGACTAAACCCTTCTTCGTTAACCTCTTGGATAATTCTTCTCGTTATGCATCTCGCTGTCTTCGTACCAGTTTTGAAGATATTGATCAAGTTTCCTGTCTTGCTTGACCTTTAACTTGTTTGGACACTGTTATGGATTGCTTGACCCAGTCTTAGGCCTTGTTACCTTCTATTTGATAGACGACCGAAATAGCCAAACCTTGTTGACTGATCCTGTAGTATAACTATAAATGTATGGTTTGATTGTGATAAATACTTTTCCTAGGGATTGGTTAGATTAAGCTTATAGGACAAGTATGGGTGACTGACTGTAGTAGACTTGGAAACCATTAAGAACGATTGTATTGATAGTATGACTTGATGATAGGGTATCTAAAATGGAGAAATGAGATAGTATATTGTTGTGACTTTGGATTGAGGATTAGAATCTTGTGCTTAGCAGTTTGAGGATTTAGCATTTGTAGAATTTTGGTTGTTTATCTATAGCTAATTACATGTGATTAGAGGGTAGATCGATATGTGGATTGATATAGAATAAGTTAGAATTAGTTAGCGTATTGCGTACGAGATCGGGAAGATATCAGAACGAGGCAAAGACATATGTACATTGGTAATTAATAAATTGGGAATTTGAATCGAGGATTTATATTCGGAGGACTTGTTGAGTAAAAAGAAGAAGGCTCTACGCCAAGGATAAATATTGAACGTATAATTTCAAGGAGAAGCTGTAGGAAAGGATTGACGACAAAGGATGAAAATGAACTGTGGATTGATAGAATAAGGATACTTAGGATGTGATAAGGAAATCAAGTATTTACAATTGAGGTTGAAAATATGATTGATGATTAAGCATTTTAGGCTTATAAACATACCCAGAGAATGACCTATAGTTTAGGGTATACATAAATGTTTCATGTTAGTATGGAAGATTTTAAAGGATATATGACGTAGTTTATGATAGAAGTACCTTTGTTGAACCTGAACCAAAAAGATTGTAAAGAGAAACAGGAGAGATGATTACAAGAGTAGCAGGTTGGGTATTGTAGCCAGAGCAGTTACATGTTATGGTTTGACCTATTGGATGATTTTTAATTTCGAGGACGAAATTCTTGTAAGGTGGGTAGGATGCAAGCCCCCTAAATTTCAGGGTTTATTTTAAATTTTCTAAATGAATTATTTTCTATTATTTAATTGTTTTGATCATTAATGTACCCTTCCGTGACTTTGACTTCTGGAGCGTCAGGGATGCCAATCTTTGTAAATTCTCTTCACGAGTTTTGAAGTAGACAAGATTATCTTCGTTTTGATATATCATGTCCCACTTGAACTCGTTCTCTTGTGCTCTTTTTGTATCGCACAATTTTGGGTCAACTTAGACCAATTAATCATTGAATAATTATTCCCACTTTTATCTTTGATCATCGTTAGCACGTTACCGTGACTTTTAATTTAGGAGCACCAGACCAGTCGTTTTCTCAGAACCAACTTCTCATAAATGATCTACTCGAGATGCTCTTCACCTATGACCTTCGTGTCCCACTCAGACACTCCATTTTGTGCTTTATTTTCTTCGCACAATTTTTGGGTCAATTTAGGCCAATTAATTATCTACCGTGAAACCTGATTTAATTTCCAATTTAATTTCGGGACCCGACATCGATCCAACCTAGTCGACCCAAAGTATGGACGTGGCCCATATGAAGCCTACTACCCACATGACGCTTGTGTCCCATTTATTGGAGTCCCCGTATATTATTTATTTTTCCGTGATCATAAATACCTATTTTAATTTAATTAATGCACCCGGTTCGATTTTTGACCCAACCCGACTCGACCGAACCCGAACCCAAGCTCCATATTATTCTCCCATGACTGCCCAAATACCCCACACAATATTTTTTTTTTTCCTATTTTGAAAATATGTCTTCATCTCTCTACTTTACAAATATCTTAAATATCTTATATATATATATATATATATATATTTTGGGGAAAAAAGGAACTTTATTGAAAGAAAGGCACAAAAGGCCGAAACCTATACAAGTAAGCGCTCCTCGCGCGAAAAATGACCCAATACAAAGAAAGAAACACAAAGTGTTGCTCACAAAATGGTAACTGGACCGAGCATCGGAAGGTTAGGCGGTAAAAGAAGAGCCCAAGGAAAGATCGCCCTTGCCCCTGTCAGTATCCCATGGCAGCCCAAAACTGATTCGAGGTGTGAGTGCAACGTCTCTTTCTTTTGAATATTTGCCGAATCACCTCACTGTACAATTGAGGAGGCGGTAATTGACGGCCCTCGTATCTGTATTTGTTTCTGTTTTTCCATAGAACCCAAATTGCGGCGGCAGCGACGATCTGATGCCCGTGAGACGCGTTCCAGCTGGCCAGCAGATCGTTGATGCCCCCGGATGTGGGGACCATTTTGCACCTATAGTGAAGTTGCGACCAAATGAGGGAGGCAGAATCTCCAGCAAGAAGAACATGATCGGCAGATTCAGGTTGGTGGTCAACACAGCAGTTGCAACTAGACGCCAGACTGAAGCCGAAGGCCTTGACGGCATCATCCGTAGGAAGTTTCTGTCGCGCGGTACGCCAAAAGAGAATGGACCATTTCACTGGAATACACGAGTGCCAAAACTTGGCGGAAGGGGAGGTCGTTGCTTGGGTGTCTCTGATGATGGCTCTGGCCGAAGCAAGGGTGAAGGCGCCACCCAGGTTGGGGGACCATCTGAGCACGTCCGGAGCATCAATGATCGATAGATAAGATGCACCCAGGGTTGCCATGGTCGCCGGGCCAAAGCACTCTCGAACTCTATCCCAATTCCACCTAGATGTGTCCTCATCCCATAAGTCTCGAATCTCGCACAACGGTGGAGTAATAGCATTGGACCTGAGGATCTCGTCCCCCAACCAGCGTTCTTTACATGCCATCGCATGGCCATTGCCAAGTGTCAAGCGCAAGTACAATTCCGCGAGGCTACGGCCGCGGATGATGTGCCGCCACGATGCAGAGGATCTGTTGTTGGCAGACGCGTCGGATAAATGACAGAATCTGGAGTATCTCGCTCTCATGAACCTGGTCCAGATCGAGTTTTCGGAGCAAATTTTCTACCACAATTTTGTCGAGTACGCGTCGACAATGTGGGCGAGTCTGCAGAATCCCAGCCCCCCCTCATCAGTAGGTTTGGACATGGTCGCCCAACTAGCCCAGTGATACTTGTTCCTTCCCTCCAGATGACCCCAAAAGAAATTTGCGAGAATGGATTCAATAGAAAGGAGCACTTTGATGGGGGGCGCACACACCGCAAGTGTGTATATGGGGATGGAGGATAGGACGTGCTTAATGAGAATTAACTTCCCCCCCGGAGAAAGGGTGGCGTTGTGCCAGCCCGCAATTTTTTGGCGAATCTTACCCACCATGTGGTCAAAAATGCCGGAGTTCGCTCTGCCGTACACCAACGGGCAGCCTAAGTAAAGGAAATGGGGGTAAGCTGTGGAGAAGGAGGTCATGGTGGACAGTACTGCAGAGTGAGTTCTATCCGTTTTGTGATGAGTGTATATCATGCTCTTGCTGTTATTGATTTTCTGACCAGAGCATCGAGTGTAGTTAGCAAGAGTTCTAATAACCACCTCAATGGCTCCAATAGCGCCAGCAGAAAAAATGAGGATGTCGTCCGCGTACGCAAGATGAGTTATGAGAGGGCAGCTGGTCGTTGTGTGGAAGTGCTGGAATCCCGGAGATCGCGGCATGGTTTTGAGGTTTCTGCTCAGGGCCTCGGCCGTGATGATGAAAATGGTGGATGAGAGGGGGTCTCCCTGTCTGACTCCGCGAGTAGCTTTGAAGAAACCCTGAGGTTGACCGTTGATGACGGTGGAAAACCAGGAGTTGTTGATGGATCTGAAAATGATGTCAATAACAGGTTCCGAGAAACCAAAGGCTCTGAACACCCAGATTATGAACTGCCAGTCAAGACGGTCGTATGCTTTTTCCATGTCCAGTTTGATGGCGACGTTCCCCCCTGGCCGGGAATTTCATGCAAGTGATCATTTCTTGAGCCAGGCGGATATTATCGGTGATATTACGACCTTTGACGAAGCCGCTTTGCTCTTCGGAGATGATTCTGGGGAGAAGGTCCGACATTCTGGAGGCGATGATTTTAGAAATAATTTTGTTGGTGAAAGTGCAGAGGCTGATAGGTCTGAAGTCTTTAAAGGACTCAGGGTTGTCTTTCTTGGGAATGAGGATGATGTGGGCGGAGGATATAGATTTCGGATACGTGGCTCCTTGAAAAAATGCGGTGGTGGCCTCCCAGAGGTCGGACCGAATGATGTCCCAGCATGTTCGAAAAAATACCCCGTTGAACCCATCCGGACCCAGAGCGCTGTTAGCATTAATGGACCACACAGCGGTCTTAATCTCGTCGACGGATGGGGGAGCGCGGAGGCTCTCGTTATCCCTGTCGCAAATCAGGGAGGGGATCTCGGACAGGAATCCGACATCTTTAACCACTGCCTCTTTAGCAAACATGTTTGAGAAATAATTCGTGGCTGCCGTCTGAATGTTCTCCTGATCGTTCAGAAGTTGGCCATTGTCATCGCGGATGCGATGGATTTTAAGAGAGCTTCTGCGTCCTTTGATGCATTTGTGAAAGAAGCCAGAGTTCTTGTCCCCTTCCATGTCCCAGGTTAGTCTAGCCTTTTGTCTCCAGAATTCGGTTTCAACCCTGATTCTAGATTTAAGGATCGCCTTGGCTAGGTTGAGAGAGGCTCAATTTTCCTGGGAATTGACGACGGCAAAATCAATCTCCGCACGGGTGACATCGTCTTCAGCGTCTTTGATGGCTTGAAAAATGTCTCCGAAAGCAAATTTGCTCCAGACTGTAAGGGCTTTTCTAGTAGCTTTGAGTTTGGTAGCAATTCTGACCAGAGGATCCGGGTGAGTGACAGAGGCCCAAGCCTCTTCCACTATGTGCTTGAACTGGGGATGGTGGCGCCAGAAGTCGAGGAAGCGAAAGGATTTATTGATGATGTTCTGGGTGTTGTTAATCTCGAGAAAGAGGGAGGAGTGGTCGGATTCGGTTGAGTTTAGGTGCGACAAATTACTGATCAATCCCAGATCCGACCAACAGTCATTCACCATGGCACGATCAAGGCGGGAATACTGCCTACGTGATCCATCTTGCATGTTGCACCAAGTGAACTGGTTGCCGTGGAAGGGGATAGCGGAAAGATGAGCGGTTAAAGCGAAGTTATTGAAGTCCTCCATGGCCGAATGAGGGAGGTCACGGCCACCGGATTTTTCCTCTCTGCAAGATACAGTGTTGAAGTCTCCGATGCAAAGCCACGGCATATCGTCGTACGGAAGGGAGGGACCCGACAGAAGCTTCCAAAGAACTCTACGTTCCGGGATGCTGCAGCTACCGTGGATGGCCGAGAGCAGGATGCGGGACTTGAAGGCGGGATGCTCTACCCAACAGGAGAGGGCTTGAGGGGAGTCGTTAGTAATGCCAAAGCGGAAGTCAGCGGCGAAGAAGATCCAAATGTCGTGACATTCGGAGATCGCGGAAGGGAATCCCAGCTTGAGTTGGATTTCTTTCATTCTTTTGTGGGGTATTTTGGGTTCAATAATGACAAGTAAGTCAATCTGATTGGATTTGGTAAGGCTGATGATCCGATTCAAAGTTTGTTTATTCCCAATGCCTCGAACATTCCAAGAAAGAATGTTAGGCATTAAGGTAGGAGGCAGGGGTGTTTTGCAGCTTTGCGACGGATCTCTAGTCATCGCCGTGCGCTGCCTTTGTTTCTTGGACTTCTTTTTTTCCTTGAGATTGTTGATTTCGGGGCTGGTACATATAGCCCCACCTGAACTCGATTTTACGCCTGCGGCTGTCGAGGGGGAATTGTCAGATTCTTCATACTCTGCTAGTGCGCAAAGAGGATTATCTCGGTCAAGGAAGCCCGCTTCCTGAGCCTACCAAAATCTGCCGGTGAGAGGACGAGGAGGAACCATGACCGGGCATGGAGGGATGTGGATCGGCAGAGGACGGAGCCCCGGCTACCGCCCCGTTGAAGAGGGAAATGATGGCCGGAGGCTGATTACTGGGGGTCACGAGTTCGGAGGGGAAGGCTTGGAGGGGAGCAGCGGGAGAGGTAGGGGTGATGGGGGGAATTTGAAGTGGAACGAGTGCGAGGGCGGTAGGAGGAGAGTATGAGGTATTAGGGAGGCCACCGGAGATAGGCGTCTCCGGAGAGCAATCATCCGGGGCAAAGTCTAGAGCTCCGAAGGAATTTTGAAGGGTGATGGCGAGTGAAAGGGGAAGTGGATTTGGAAGGCATTCGGAAGCCGGTGTTTCAGGAGCTCCATCAGCTGGGTCCGAGTCTAGTGCTCCGAAGGAATTATATATGGTGATGTCGAGAGAAGGGGGATGTGCGGAGGCAGAAGCGGTAAAGATGGGGGAACTCCGAGAGGGAGGAGGGGGGATGGAGGGGATCCGCATTGTGGGGCGGGATGGGGGTGCCGTGCCAAGATCGCGCGCTTTCCTGGGGACAGGTTTCTTGAGTTCCGGGTGTGCGCAGAAATAGTGTTGTAGAGAGTGGCCGCACATCTGGCAGTGTTGACAGAAAATAATGCTGTTGTCGTAAACCAGCGCCTGACTGAATGACTGATCTCCAAGTTCTATCTCGATCAGTTTGGGTGGCTCGTTTGCGAGGTCCAGCTCTACGCAAATCTTTGCGTAGTTACATTTGGAGAGGTTCTTCGTTTCTTCGGCGATGGCCACAAGGACTCCGAAAGAGCTGGCGATCCTCTTAAGGGCTGCAGCTGGAAAGCACACTAGGGGTAGATTGGGAAGGGTGACCTAGGAGGTGACGATGGTCGAATCAATCTTGGGATTAAAGTTCGATGACCATTTGACGATCTTGACAAACTGAGTGTCAATTTTGATCGAGCCTTTCGCCCACACTTTGCTGTAGTCCTGGTCGGAGGAAAGATGAAGAAACAGGTGTTTGGGGTCTAGGGGAGCAATCCGGAAAGTCGCCGATAGTCCCCATCTGGAGATGGCCTCCCGAACCAAAGAGATCTTAGGACATCCGGATCCGAACTTGAGTACCAGAGTCCTGACGAAGGGGGAAGAGAGGGAGCGGATCTCCTCGACGAAGAAGGGGACCCGGATAGGGTATCCTTCCGGCGGCGTCGTCAGAGTGACGTCCGGCAGGACGACTTCCGCGGCCGGAATAGGGCCAGACCGAGACCTATCAGGTCGAAGGGCATCCGCAAAGGAGGTGGAGCTCGGGAGGGAGCAGGAAACTGAAGGATTTAGGCCAGAGGGCGCGGGCGATCCGTGTCTCGAGGAGGGGACAGCTTCGGCAAGGGGCTGTAGAGAGAGAGGAGCTGCCAGAAAACTCGAAAGAACACCCCTAGGAGGCGGAGGAAGGGGGCGGGCGTCGGCCTGAATGTCCACATCGATAACTGCCGGGGGAAAGGAGGCTTGCGCCCAGGAAGGACCCGAGCAGGCAAAGGTCTGTGGGGGGATGGGCGCCTCGCGGGCGACAGCCTGGGAAGCCGGAGCCTGACCCAGCAGGGGGCTGCCCGAGATAGAGCCGCGCGGCTTGCCAACGGGAGGACGAGCGAGCGACTGTAAGGAATAGAAGGCGGGGATGGGGTCCGTCAGGCGCGGAGGGGGAGGAGCGGGAAGGGGAGAGCTCGTGGATGGGGATATACCCAGCAGAGGCACGGAGGCAGCTAGGGGAGCCGGGGGCCCCACAAGAGAGGGTGGGGGGTCCAACCTGTGTCGGGTCAGCTGCACAGGGTGGATACAAGAGGAGGCAAAATGGGGCCCCATGGGACCCACGAGAGGAGGAGGGGGCAACCCTGGCAGTACAAACTGTGCGGGAGACAGCTTGGAGAGGGCAGTCACGTGGGCGGGGCCCATACTCTCGAGATGAGCTGCGCAAACCAGCTCCTCAAGTCCCATGTTCTCGTGATGAGCTGCGCAAACCAGCTCCTCAAGGGGGGAACGGAAGCCCCTGCGCAGTCCAAGATAAATCCCACCTGTCCGGGTCCCACAGAGGGGGTATTAGAATCCCCAGCGCGCAGCAACAGCGGGCGAACCGAGGAAGCGACTGGAGCGTCAACGCTCGCCAGTCGAGACGCACGTTCCCCGAGGCCACAGGCCCACGAAGAGTGACAGGATAGACATGACGTCCGCGGCTCTGCATACTCCGTCGAGGGAGGGGCTGCGACTGAGCCAGCCGAGGGCGCGCCGACCGGTCTACGAACGCCGAGATCTGAAGGATGGGGCCACCGCACCGGAGGTGCGGCCGGCAGCAGGGCAAGGAGATCATCTCCCTGGCCCAAGGAGGCTGGCGTAGAGACTCGGGGCGTCACCGAGGACTGGGACTGCCGGAGCAGCGCCGATGAACGCCCGACCAGGACGACTAGCTTCTGAGACTAGCGAGCTCGATGAGGGAGAAATGAATGGGAACCGACGAGGGGGGGAAGGGGAGGGGGGTCGCCGGCTGTCGGCGTCGAAGACGGCGAGGGTCGACTCCGAGATGGCGGGGTACGGCGCGTCCGAGACAGCCCGGCTAGAGAAGGAGTCGAGCGGAGGAGCCCCTCCGACTCCGGTGGGCAAGATGGCGGGAGACGATGGAAAACTCCGAGGAGGGGAAGAACCCAGAATTGAGGGGAGGGAGAAGCGGGGGGGCCGGCGTCGCAGCCCGAAGCGGGAGCGGCCGGTCGGAGACCCGCCGGTCGTCCGGTGGAAGCCGCCAGTCTTGGGAGGAGTGACGGGGGGTACGGAGAGACACGGCGGTTTCGACCTCGTGGACGACGGAGAGCGCTGAGAGAGGTCGACGGAGTCGGCTGGCCGGCGGACGGGGGACGGGGGGGTCAGGCGGCTGAGCGGGTCTGGAGGGGAAGAGGGGGGGAAGAGGGATCCATATATATATATATATATATATATATATATATATATATATATATATATATATATATAAAACTCTCTCTCTTTACACCTACACTCTCCTTCCCCTCTCTCTCAGCCAGCACACCCCCCCTTGGCCGACTACTCTCTCTCCTTCTCTCTCTCAAATAATATCTCTCTCTCTCTCTCTATTCTCACTCTCTTTCTATTATACCACACACTCACTCTCTTTTTATATTACACACACACACACACACACAAAAGCATGCATCTCTCTCTCACCCTCTTTCATGTTCGACAGCCACCCCACCCCCTTACAGCCGAGCACCCCTCCACAAGCAACACCACCACCTCCTCCTTCTTTTCCTCCTCCTCCTCCATTTTTCATCACCATCCCCACCATCAACACCACACACCACCAACACCATCTTCATCATCATCAAGCAATCCCACCACCACCATCACCCAAGCCACCACCACACGCCATCGCACCCTCGCCGTGCCCTCGTCGTGCCCGGCCAGGCCAGCTCGCACACAGCAGCAGATTCGGCAGCAGCTCACAGCAGCGGCGCAGCAGCATGCGTAGCCGCACGCGCACGTGCGCGCACGCGATCGTGGCCGGCCCGCACCACCGCGGGGACCCTACAACTCCAGCGAGCCCCGGCGACCTCCCCCAGGCCGCCACCTTCCTCCCCGGTGCGACGCATAGGCTATTCGTGCGTTTACGTCGAAATTCCGTCGTGACGCACGAGTTTTGAACTCGAAAATTTGCGTCCCGTCGTAGCAACTTCGTACGCATTTTCTGGGAGATCCGACCGTTGGATCGGCGAACTCCTTGCTCCATCTCAATCTTGGGATATAGCACTTCACTCCCCTCAATTTTTGTCCGTTAGTTTCGTCGTTTGATACCTCAAAACTGACCACCAAGTTGACATTTTAAATTGAACTGTTTTTGGACAGCTTCGTGGAGCCGACTTCGTCAGCTCGTAACTCTGCCGTTGCAGCTCCGGTTGGTACGCTACCAGTTTCTGTGCGTAGCTGGTATAGCCCTCTTCCTGTCTCATTTAAGTTTCGTTTCATTATAAGCACGTTCGGTTGGTCAAATTCGACGCCAAAGTTGGCCGTCCGAATTCTTTAATTTGTACTTGTTAAATTCCATTTTTGAACCCGGGACTCCGAATTCAATTTCTGACACCACCAGTAGAATCGTGGCATCGTTCTGGCATGTTTTTATATAAAATTTGCTTGATTTGGAGAACGTGGGCCCTGGCACGCATTTCGGTGCAAAGTGGGTCCCACTTTTCGTGTCAACGTGTCACTTTGAGATCGGCTCATCGGAATCCAATTTCTGATATACCGTTGAGTTCGTATCGTCATTCTTGACTCGTTGACATATAATTTGCTGAGTTTTGAAGACATTTGCTCCGGCACGTATTTTGGTGCAAACTGGATTCCAAGTGTCCGCGTCAACGTATCATTTTAAGATCGGGTCATCGGAATCCTATTTTGGACATACCGTTGGGTTCGTATCATCATTCTGGATTCGTTGACATATAATTTGCTAGGTTTTGTAGACTTCTATTCTGACACATTTTTTTGGTGCAAAGTGTGTCCAACGGCGGACATTATTTTGACCCAAAATTACCGTTTTGCCCCTGTGTCTAAATTGGACTTATGGGCAGGCTATCGTAGCTAATTTGACCATTCTGGACACATTGGTGATATTTATTTTATCATCCGACAATATCTGTAGATTTTCCTTATGTATCATCCTTAATTTGTAATTAATTATTTTTCCAGAATTTATTACTTTCTATTTTTGAATATATATATATATATATATATATATATTTTAATTACTATAAAAATCTGAAAACAATTGTATTTTGATAATATGTTAATTTAGCTAATTTATTGTAATTTTTCTAGTATTTAATAAGTGCTTTTGATATTTTATAAAAATGGGAAAACAGAATTCATTTTCAGTATATTTATGTTTACTGATTTTTAATAAATATTTATGAAGGTTTATAAATCCCAAAAAAATTAGTATAAATTTCTATAATTAACAAGAATCATTTTGGTACTTATTTTATATATATTTAAGCTTTTTGTCTATCTCAAAAATTGTTGGAACACAATGTACAATTTGATTTATTTATTGAATAATTATGACTTTCAATGATTTGTGTTCTTTTGAGTTATTGTAGTATTGGACCACCTCCTACACTAGTGTAAAGACCCTAGGAAATTAGTTTGGATATAGTGACACTCTATATTAGACTTTTATGCTAGGTCCCCACTTAGTTAGTGTCCAGTTAGAAGTCGTGTCACACCACTAGTGTAATATTAAACATAGCTTAGAACTGAGTTTGTATATCATTATTGACAGGACACCGGAGATTTATATCTTCGTACTAGTATTCTTGCTTTGCTCGAGGCAAGTACATCTACAAACTCATTTACTGTCTTTTAATGCTATAACATGTATTAACCCTGTTAAAATACTGATCCTTGAGGTAGCAAGTTAAATCTTCACATGTAGTATTACTTTCTGTACCTTCCATGCTTAGGACAGTTATCATAATCTTCACATGCTTCTTACTGGTTCTCAGTACATGTTTTACTATGCTTTATACTACTCGGAGTATTCACATGTTTCATACGGCTCCCAGTACCTGTCATGCTTATACTACTCCCAGTATCTCTCACATGTTTTTACTGTTCTCGTATCTCTAACATGATAGAATATGGGTTATGGGGAAACTGTTAGTAGCGTACGTGATCATGCCCCCTACTCGTACGTACGTACCGAGCAAGGTTGACATTTTATGTATACCTTGTCGTAGGCACACCAGCTGTATTTGTACGTATGTACATCTATCGCTTGTTTTACTTGTACGGAAGTACATTTTATATACTTGTACCACAGTACATTTTACACCTATTGACAATCATATACCTGGTACAGTTTTAAACATTACATATGCATCTGTCTCTATGACATATGTGTCCTTGCCATGATAGACTATGAGATACCATGTTTCCTATGCTACTATGATACTGTGATCCCAGTTGTACCATGAGGCCATGTTTCCAGTATTTTCTGTTTTATAGACTTATCACACCATAGTTCTTATTGTACATCTCTTTCATTATATATTCAGTATTTTAGTTGTAGAGATTGTACTTGCTCCCGTCCTGACAGGATAACGTTGTAGGTATACTTTTCGAGGAGGAAACGCTATGTGTTACATAATATGGCACTGATTTTGAGGATCTGGCCTTAGCTCCAGAAGAGGCTCCAGCGGGAAACCTTGCTTAGTTATCTTTCTTGTGTTTTGAGACTTAGACTTTGTCTATACATATATTTGGATACTGGACTTTGTCTCCAGTTAGATACTTATAAAGTGTATTATTAAGTCTGTGCTTATGTTACCTTCGCTTATTTACTGTGTTGTGATGAACTTTTAAATATGATTTTAGAACTGTTAGCTGCTTAGATCCTTTATTGTCTATTCTTAGAACAGCTTACTACGCTTTAACAAGCGTAGGCTGGACATGGCTCGGCCCGGCCCAACAATTTGGGTGTCGAGTCGTGACATAAACATTCTTTCTCCACCGGACTATAACGATGTTCAGCTCCAATCATTGTTCGACTAAGGTAATAGATAGCTTGTTCATGACCTTCCTTGTTCTTCTGAGCCAACAAAGCTTCCAATGAATGATCCATTGCCCGGACATACATTAAGAAAGATATTCCTGAGATCGGTGGTACAAGAACCGGTGGACTCATTAAATACCGCTTTATGTCGTCAAATGCTCGTTGACATTCTTCCGTCCAAACGAAAGATACACCTTTCTTCATTAACTGAGTAAATGGTCTGCAACGTCTAGATAAATTCGAAATGAACCGCCTGATGTACGCAAGTCGACCTTGGAATCCTCGTAGCTCTTTTAGGTTGTATGGAGGACGCATCTCTTGAATGACTTTGATCTTCTCGGGATCAACGTGTATACCCTTAGAGGTAATGACGAAGTCAAGAAATTTGCCACTAGAGACACCCAAGAAAGACTTGGTGGGGTTCATTTTGAGTTGATGCTGGCGCATTAGATTGAAGATAGTTCTTAAATCTTGAATGTGATCTTCTTTGAGACGACTTTTAACAGCAATATCGTTAACATAGCATTCGACAGTCTTTCGCAGATGATCTCGAAAGATAGTACTCATAGCCCGCTAGTAGGTTGTACCTGCATTCTTTAGACCAAACAGCATGACTGTATAACAGTACACTCCACGAGGAGTACGAAACGAAGTATGTTTTTCATCTTCAGGATTCATCCGGATTTGATTATATCCAGAAAACCCATCCATGAAAGAAATTCGTTCGAATCCACATGTATTATCAATCATGACATCAGTAATTGGGAGAGAGAACTCATCTTTAGGACAAGCATCATTGAGATCCCGAAAGTCTATGCAAACTCGAACCTTTCCGGTCTTCTTCAGAACTGGTACAACATTGGCTACCCAGTCAGGATGTTGTTCTTCTCTGATAAAACCACAAGCTATCAGCTTTTTGACTTCATCATCAATTGCATCCATTATTTCAGGCTTAAATCATCGTTGTTGTTGTTTGACCGGCTTGACATTCAACAAAATATTAAGCTTGTGAGTTGCAATTTGAGGATCTAATCCCGGCATATCTTCGTAACTCCAGGCGAAGACATCAATATATTCATGAATAAGATGAATTAATTCTTGTTTATCATCCTCTAGGAGATTTTTGCTAATGAAGATTGGTCGTGATACGCCCTTCTCTCCAATATTGATTTGGACTAGTTGATCTTCAGTAGGTGGCTCTCGTTGTTCAAAACGAATTTCCCACTGATTGTCCATCCTTTGTGCCCAAGGGTCCATTTCAGGAGCTTCTTCAATGTCATTTTCATAGGCCTCTTCTGAGAACTCGGCAGACACCATGTTAGAAGATACTATCACCCTATGAACATGACCAATGCTGGTATCAGAATCCCATGAGATAGAATCAGAAGAGTTTGAATATTCTTCTTCATCAGATTCAGAAGGTTCTGGAGTTGGAAGTGGTGACGTATAACCTAGTCCTCGTTTCGTTTTACTCTGGTATTGTTGTGATTTTCCTTTTGGAACAACAATACGAAGAGGAGTTCGCCTTCCTTAACCATTGTTGAGGCCTGTTCTAAAATCATAGCCCATTTTACGGATGATGGCTTTGGATTGTGGACTATAGCGTCGTAATTGTAGCCTTCATATATCATCTTTATTATCGTTATAGAGCATGATTTTTTGTTTCTCTCTTTTGTTGAAGAATATAGGTTTTTTATCTTTCTTTCGAGACGATACTAAGAAGTACGACTCTTGTATTGAATCCAGTGATACCATATTTCGCAGAGATGATACGACTTCTATTGTAAGTGGTTTAAAGTTATCTAGCATATCCAAATAACACTGAGTATAGTAAAACATCTCAGTATACTGCAAAGGAGATGCTTTATTGATTTTTACACCATCATTTACAATAGGGACTTTAGCCTTTGCAGGCTTTGTCAGATTGATGACAAGAGGGGGAGAAGAAGAACGAGAAGGAGGAGGAAGCTTCTTGCGACGAAGATCGATTACAAGCGGCTCAGAAGAGGTGAGCTCTCTTTGTTCTTGACTATCACCCTTAGGCCGCTTCTCATGAGAAGGAAGATAGATAGTCAATGGTTTGGAAGACTGAGGACATGAGGTGCGTCCTTTGACGAGAATCATCAGAGTATCATTTGGCACATTCTTCTGTTCTTCATCTGTGTCCATTGCTAGTACCACCTTCATAAATTCCTCCTTGTACATACGAGAATATTTGCAATATGCTTCAACTCCTTTGAAAGGATTCAGATCTGTAACCTCTTTTTGGACTTCTCCATTACCATCCACATATTTGAAATATTGGTGGAGCGTAGAGGGTATAATATTGTGTTCATGGAGGAATGGCCTTCCCAATAAAGCGTTGTATGAGCCATGATTGTCAATAACATAGAAAGTTACCTTTGTACGAAGATTGCCAATTTGAAGTTTTAGGCGTATCTTCCCCAAAGGTTCACTTATTTCTTGATTAAACCCCAGGATGGTAGTGATAGTCGTAGAAAGATTATGTACTGGGATCTTCAAAGCATCCAGTAAAGACTTCGGCATAATGCTAAGTGCAGACCCGGGGTCAATCATAATACGATCGACTTTCATAGTATCTACATACCCCGTGAAATAAAGAGGACGATCATGACGATTGTCTTCTAACAACATGTCATATTATGTAAAAGTAATATTGGACATTAATTCAAATACACTATGACAATGTGCACAGCTGACTGGCTCCTTTTCAGGTTTTTTGAGAAGAGTAAGACAAGCATCAGCCTGCATCAAGGCTTCACTTAACGTCTCTCGAGTCTCTTTTAAGAGACGTAAGAGTTCAAAGATTGACAATCTTGCTGGAGTATTGGCCAATTGAGCCAATATGTCAAAATTGTAAGGCTTTTCAAGTCCAAGAGATGAGGACTTCTTTAGTGCTTTGTCAAAGCGAACAGGTTGCTTCCCCTTGTCTGTTGATGTTGGTTTAGGAGGAGATGGTTCGACCACCGGCAAGGATGTGGATGGTGTATTCTCAGCAGAAGAAGATGATGATGGAGGAACATCAGGAGACAGAGCAGGGTTCTCTTAATTTTCGGAATACTCCCGAAGATAGGGTTTTCCTTATCTAGTGCCCATTAGAATTTCTTCTTCTGTTACTGGTTCAAAGGATACCATATTGCAGTTCTTGGATTTAGATTTGGAATACTTCTTTTGCTTATAAGAGGAAGGCGTTTCAAATTCTGCTACCAGATCTGAATGAATCCACATAATCTTTCCTCTGTCAGTTGACAGCGGAATACGACCTTTATTTTGAGGAGGTGGGAGATTCACAATTTCAAGAGTAGTCCTTGGAATGGGGACAACACTATCTTGCACAAGTTGTGGTAGAAAATCACCGAATTTTAGAGAAACCACATTAGCAGTCCCCGTTTTCTCGTCCTGTTGCAGAGTAATTGCTCCAGAGTTGACCAACTCCTGGATTTTACCCTTGAGCACCTAACATGCTCTGTGTCCTATAAATCTGTGATAAACACAGTATTTAGGGTGATCAGTTTTACCCACTTCTTCTGGCCGTTTTGCCTCTGGAAGCTGAAGCTTATTGCTTTTGATCAAGCAATCGAAGATGCTTAAAGTATCATCTTCATCAAAAGAATACTCTTCTTTTGGACGAGTTGTCTTCTGCGGTGGTGCTGATGGAGTGGATGCCGTCTGAGTAATATTGACAGCCAAATACTCCTTGCCTTTGAGATTGATGGCCAGTGTTTATTTACTCTTGCGGTTATTCTGGCGATTACTACCCCCGGGTGTAGAATATTTATCTTGGTTAGGATGAGCCATTTGACTCCTAACTGCTTGAACTTTTTGACACTGACCTCGGCTGCTTTGGCATTGACAATAAAAGAAGACCAATCTTGGAATTGTGTAGATCCTGTCCACATACTGATAATAGGCAACAAGTTTGATTTGCAAGTGTCTATTGTTATAGCAGATGGAGTTCCTAAAGGCATTTTGAGTGCCTTTTGGCAGAATCTTTCAATGAAACTCTCTGTGGATTCATTGTGCCTCTGTTTAATCTTAATAAGGGCAGACATCGTCATGTCGTTGACTCCTTCGTGAAACCGTTCCAAGAATATTTGTTTGAAACCAGCAAAGAAAGTGATGCAGCCATCAGGCAGGCTATGATACCAGTCATAGGCTGCGCCGGCTAAACAACCGATGAACACTCTGGTAAGGAGAGCATCATTTGGCTGTAATTGATCAGTCATCACCTCAAAATGATTGATGTACTGACTTGGAGAAGTGCTGCCATCAAATAGCATAATGGTTGGAAGCTTGTACTTAGGAGAAAATAGAACTTCCTTCCACTCTGAAGGATATCGTTGTTTTATGCCCAGTCTTTGTAGGCGATCCTTCTGCTTGAAGGTCTCAAACTGAGTACGTAAGAGTTTCACAGCCTCATTAGCATCCCCTGATGTTTTGGAATTGGTAGGCTGGTTAGAAGTGTTAGGAGGAGGAACAGCGTGGTAATTACCACCCCGAGCACCAGACTGACTGGGATCGGCTTGAATTAGCACGGAGGCAACCTGAGGAGGTGGTACCCCCATACTAACAGGTACAGAAGATGTTATAAGCTCAGGATTTATAGCAGGGTTTACAATCGGGGGCACTGTATATTGAGCCACAATTATAGTGTGCATGCTTGCAACCATTTTTGCCATGGTCTTCAATTTGTCCTCTAATGCAACAATTCGTTGCTCTTGACTGGTTGAAGTAGAGGCATCTTGATCTTCCGTAATGGTATATGCCGTCACTTCTCTTGCAGCTATTGATGAGATAGTTTGTTCAGAACTTTCACTATCTGCTTCAAACTCTGAGAAAGAGTCTTCTCCTACATGGGCGAGAGGAAGATCTTCTTGATTAAAGACACCTTGGTTCAGATTTTGATTTCTTGATCTGGTGTATTGAAAGACACCTTCACCGGATGCATGAATCCGATCCAAGTATTGCTGATTGGGATTTCGGGATACATTATGTCTTGGACGTTTCTCACCCCCAGTGCCTTGAGAAGTCATGTTGACATAAGCATATAATAGCTCATCTTCGTCTTCTATTATATGTTCAAGAGTTGAAGCATAGTTCAGACGATCGAAGACAGATCGTCGAGCCGATTGGCAACAACAGTTGATGACGCCTTCATGAAGGCAGTGGCGATCCGAAGAGCAATTTGGAGGTGAGGGTAATCTTCCGTCTTTGTGTAAGACGTTGCCGCAGATCAGTTACAACTACAGGACGAGAAGAAGTCGGGGAAACATATTCCTTAATGATGTTAGGAACATGCCTCCTATTCTTCAGATGTTTAGTTTCCTGAGTGTACAAAGATGTACTCAACTCATTAGCATAGGTGGTTGGGTATTTCTTTTCAAAATTTGGCTTTTGGTACAGATTGTCCTTTGGCATAGGATTCCTACGTTTCACCAAAGTTGATACTGGTTGACGCCTATTGAGATAAGCACGTAAATCTGAAAATTCTGCTCCAGGTGTCTCTGTTTGTGATACCCTCAATTTTCCTTGCTTGGATCTTGAAATTTGCAAGGTGGGAAGGTCTTGACCAGACCCCATAGGGTAGGTAAGATACCTCTTTGATCAGTATTCTTTCCGATATCAGAGATCCAAAGACCTCTGTTTAAAGGAATAAAATATGATGTGTCTTCCTCTGAGTCATAGACCAGGAAACTTTGAGAAAAGACCAAAGGGTGCTTTCCTTTATTTTGTAGAGGGTCAGCTAAGCAGCATTTTTCTTTGTTCTGTTGTGAGACCATTTTAGGCACAGATTGCGCCAATTGAGGAAGTGCCAATGGACTCTTCCCTTTGTTCTGTCTAGTGTTGGCACTAGAACATTGATTCTCCAAGTTCAAAACTTGAGAATTAGAAGAGGGAATAGCCAAGAGACTAGTTCCCTTGAGTTGCGCCAGAGTAGCAGACTGCGCCTGAGGTACTGATTGCTTGGGTTGCGCCATAGTCCTACGGGTTACTGATGGTGTGCCTTGGCAGTAACATGGGTAGATTGTACCTCAATAATGGCTTGAACAGGCTGCGCCTTGGCAGCAAAGAGAGTAGTAGACTGCACGTGGGCAGCAGGATGAATAGGTTGTGCACGGACAACAGAAGCAAGTTGTGCCTGAGCGCCGAGACAGATTGTGTCTTGACCACTGAACACTCAGGTTGTGCCTAGGCAACAGTGACCATGGAAGATTTAGGAGTCCACACAGTCTTGTTCTTGGCGATAGCCACGGTACGCTTGTTGCTCTTGGTGCTAATCATATCCTCATAGGCTGTCTGGTTGAATTGAACAATCAGAGTCTTCTGCGTCTTGCCGATCGACGCAGTGTCACATTGAGTTGTCACCTTCTCGTCGGAGGAGAAAGTCGTCCCCAGTAGAGTCGCCATTTTGTTTGCAAAAACAAAATTATGTTCTTTTTCCAAACTTGAAAAGTATAGTACAAAGTACAATAAATTCTGGAGATGTACAACTGTAGGAATCTAATCAGAAGACGTTCACTTTATCCCTTGGACTATGTGAACTTGAAGACTGTAGCCTATGGAGAATGCAACAATAATTTTACAAGAGTTCTTGATCTCTAGCCTATGTATCTGATCATCTCACAATGATTGAAAACTCTATTTATAGAGTTCAAGAAATAACTGTTTTAGCAGTTATTCTGATGTGCGCGAGGCTGGATTGCGCCATATTGGGTTGCGTCAACCTCCTGTTGCGCCAACTTTCATTCAGTTGTTAAGTCGTGTACTAACTGTATTTAGACGCGTGATATCATGTGATTGAGATGCGCATGGTCGTGTACAGGATAGTAGACACGTCTTGAGAGATTAGTGGCATGTGTGCCACGTCATCCTGCTTTAGAATGTAAGTTGTCTCAACTTTATCAGGTTGTGCGACCTTCAGTCGACGAGTCAAACTGCGCTTGATTTGGGCTGCGTCTAAACACGTGGCAGCCTTTGAGCAGAAGTCATTCAGATTGCGCCTAGGCGCAACTAAAGATTTTGCCTGGATTGCGCCTAGGTGCAACTTACGAAGCGTACAGGACAGCTGTCAACCAACTCCTCTTGAGCGGCACAATTCACGGGATTTGAAAAGATTTTCCTCGTTCACTGTGGTGTCAGTTGTCAGTGTTGTCAGGTAATGATGGCCATTAAGTGTCATACGCTATGTAGATTTTGGCGCAACAAGACTAGGCGCAGTCTGATATATGGCGCAACCTGTTCAGCGGCGCAGTCTGTTCTCTAAGCTTCATATCAGTGGCACAACCTAATTTTTGGGGCGCAACTTGATCACCGATTAGTATGTTCAGGGCGTAACTTGATTTTTAGGCCCTACAGTTTCAGTCACATTTTTTGTTAAATTCAATTTTCTTGAAGATATGGTCATTAGGAATTTTCTTTAACTTTCTGGAAAGAAGGAAAATATTAACGGTGACACTAATACAAGGTTATTTTTGTACTCACTTATTCTTAACATGAACTTTGTAATGTTATCTCTCTAAGCCAGAAGCATTAGAGATTGCAACTTGTTAGGAAAGAATCAAACATGCGAGGGTGAAGGTACGTAAAACAAAAGTTCTTTGCTATTAATGGATGTTTAGCAAGAATAATGAAACTATCTCTAAATAATGTATAAAAATAACATATCTTTAGTATGGTTATTGATAAGTCCTGATCATTGGAAAATGATAATGAGATTGCACATTATTGTATCAAAGTGATATTATTTGATTTTTTTTTTGGTTTGTTTGCGTGAACCTTCGCTAACCATATTGTCACAATGTTAGAATTTCAAATCAGAAAGAAATCACAATATTGTTTTATCACAATATTTAGACAAATTTTGTCTTTGCTTATATTTTGTGATGCTATAATTCTTTTGACTCGCTAAAACAATTTAGCCACAAGAAAATAGTTAGTGAAATTGCCAATTCCTTTAAATCTGAAGTTTTTTTAAAGTTGAGATTAATTTGGGTACAAGCCGAAAATGTCATTCTGTCAACCGAACGTAAATAGCCCTAAGCGACACGGTACTTAAGCGTCCCCCTGTGGACCTCCGTTAGCTGGGAACAGACCCCTATAGCTAACCCAAGTTAATCAACACTTGATAAGCTATAGATTTTTATGGTTGATTAGCAAAATCACTTACTATTATTCTAGTACTTTAAACTGTCATTTTGCAAACATGACTAGTAAAGATAAATCTTTAGAGCCATGGATACTGTGACAGAGTCAAATAATTTTTGACTCACTATTCTAAGACTTATATCAGTAATTAGTAAAATCACATGAGTCTGATGTCACTAACTCTGATTTCTAAATCAGCCAAACCAGCTATTCTATTCTATATTGTAATAGAAAGAATATTTTAAGGATATTATAGGCTATAAATTGTATCATATTAGATACTCTTATGTCAGAGAAATGTCATTTAAATACAAACTGGGTAACTGATTCATATGACATCTTATCCATTTATGGATTTTTTTTTTACTTTATGAAAAGTTGTCATCTCTTGAGGTTTGTGTAACAAATCTATCATAACTAAGACTATTATATAGTCTGAAATGTTATCTTCAGCCACATGCATCTTATACTGAAGCTAGCTGTATGGCTCAACATTTTATACTACATATTTTGTACATGTCATTTGTTTTAAAATTATACTAAAAGCATTATCTTGTGAACTCTAAGATGAACAGGTACATGCAGCTACGTGTCAAGACATGTAAAGAGCCTTAAAAAAACAAAATTATAGTTCTTGACTATAAAGTCATAAAAGAACTTTACAGATCTCTTGACGAAGAGTCTGTTTACTCTTGACGAAGAGTTTGTCTAGGACATTGATCCTAGAATCATCGAAGGGGGGTGGGGTTAAGCCCATAGTATAGTCACCAGCAGTGGCAACCCAATCGAGTCTGACTGGAGATCCCAAGAAGCCGGTTCAATGGGTAGAAACAAGCTGGACTAGGTGACTATTATGGAACACTGACACGAGATTAAATTTTCTTTAAAATAAAAGCCCAGGAGGCTGTACATGTGTACATTCATACCCCATCCCTATGGTGACATCGTTCCTTTTGTGATATGGATAGGTTGAGTTTAAACTCTTAATAAGTCCAAGCATGATATGCAGGGTTGATTCCTATCACCAACCCTTAAGGACTTACCTATATGAGAGGTCGTGAGGGCCGTGTAGCTCCCCTTCCCAGAATTTTGATAATATTTTTATTTATTTATTTGAATTAAATGGAGATTTTTAGATTTTATAAATAATTATTTTGTTAATTATTACGGTAGATGATTTTAGCCATGGTTGGGATTTGGAATACAAGGTGACTAGAAATCGTAGCACTGATAGTGCAGTAGCGTGCCTAGACTAGTGTATTAGCCATGCCAGGAAAGGCCGAGCCATAGTGATGTCCTAACTAAGAAAACCAGGCCAAGTTGCGACTTAACCCTTACCGAAGATTATTTATTTATTAATTAAAATATTGAGTTTTAGGGAACCCGGTTGTACCAAACCAGCCCGGATTGGACCCGTACCGAGCCCAAGCCCATGTGGTCATGAGAGACGTCCTATGACTTTTACGTTGATGTATTTTAGTATTATGGTATTGTTTTCCGTTTAATGATTTAATGAAAATATTCTTAATTAAATATTATAAATATTGTTATTAATTGATATTCAATAATATTTGTATAAAATAGGCCTGGTACATTTTCTGGGATTATTAGAGGGTGCAAAATGGTATATATACACCATTTTGGTCTTATTAAATTTCGTTACATTTATTATTATTATTTTATTGGAGGTTATTATATATATAATATTATTTTATTATTATTGGTTGTCGAATAAATGTTAAATATCTATATATATTCATATTTATATAAATAAAGCTCTAGATATATATATATATATATATATATATATTTATATATATATATATATATATATATATATATATATATATATATATATATATATATATTTTCTTTTTTCTTTTTTCTTTTTTTTTCTTTTTTTTTTTTTTTTGTGTCCGCGCATCCCCATCAACCCCGTGGCCACTGCCACCCAGCCGGGTTGATGCGGGAGGGGGGGCTCGATCCCGGGTCTCCCCGCCGAGAGCCCCCCCCTCGTGCCACTCGCGCTACGAGCGCCGGACATATATATATATATATATATATATATATATATATATATATATATATATATATATATATATATATATATATATATATATATATATGTGTGTGTGTGTGTGTGTGTGTGTGTGTGTGTGTGTGTGTGTGTGTGTGTGTGGAAATGTGTTCATAGGGAATACATGTATTAGGCTAAATATATATATATATATATATATATATATATATATATATATATATATATATAGAGAGAGAGAGAGAGAGAGAGAGAGAGAGAGAGAGAGAGAAATGTATATATGTATCATATATGTAGATATCAACATATAGAAATATATATTGAAATATAGAAACTCGTGTATATACGAGTATATATTTGTGTGTATATATAAATATATATGTGTGTATATATAAATATACGTATAGTATGTATATATATATATATATGTGTATATATATATTTATATAAATAAAACTCTATGTTATGGATATATATTATTATGATATATTTTGGTGGTGATGAATATTCATTGTCGTAATGGCAGGTATGCATGGAAGTTATGTAGAAATAAATAGACATTACCTATGTGTGTACGTGTTTGTATATATAAATAAATAATAAATATATGTGTATATAAATATCGATATATATTAATGTGTGTATGTATAAATGTATGTTATATGTACATTTGTATATATAAATATATTATATATACGTGTGTATGTATAATATATATAGGAATATATAAGTTTATATATATATATAAATATATTTGTAATTATATGTAAATAGGTATAAGTATTTATATGTAAATATGTATGTATAAACATATATGCATTTATACATGTGAATAAATGGAAAAGAATTAACAAACAAAACACAGCCCAGGCTAGCAGCCCAGGCCAGGCCCGGCCAGGCCGGCCCACAACAGACCAGCCAAGCCCAGCCGCTCCCCAGAATACAAAACCGAGAGCAGCTCGCCCAAACAGAGAGCACCCGACGGTTTCGTTCGGTGATATATATATATAATCGGTATAGAGAGAGAAGGAAAATCGATCAAAAACTCAACCCTAATCCGATCTTTCCACCACCACGCACACCCCAGCAATCAGGGCGGCCACCGGCGACCTCGCGCTACCGCACAACCGCCGGACGGCGGCAGAAACCAAGCGTATGGCAACAGCACAGTAAACAGCAAGCGCTGGGACCGGCCAACTTCGAGGCGATGATTCGTCGCCTCCAATGGATCGTTTCGTAAACTGATCGATCTGGTATATTCACAACATAACCCTCTCCGTATCCCTTCAAATATTTTGAATTAAATTCCACCGTACGCTTCGTAAAATCGGACCAAAGTTCGATAAAAACCTGCTCGAAAACAGAGCAAATAGCAGTGCATGAACTCACATTGGAAGATCGATTTCGATCAATCCAGGGCCAGATTAGAAATTCTATTTGAATACACCTTTAGACAACCTATAGGGCCTCGTAACCCTTCTTGTAGATTCAGATTTTATAAAGTAGATTAAAAGTTATTCAATTCCAAAGTTTCCCAAAAACCTGTTTTTAAAACTAGAAAATTGATCCACACGACGTGCGTCCCACCATTCCGGGCAACGGGGTCACGAACCGAAAACATCGAAAGCTGCGTAACGGCTTCGTGGTCGTGTGGGCTTTGACGGAATTCAAATTGGTCGCGTGTGCGCGACAAATTTGATGCATATCCGTCGAAATTTACCGTATCGTGCACTTTGCAAATTTCTCAATTACTTTGTGCACGCTCATCGGATCGAGACAAAACTTGCGCCAACAGAGTCAGATCATTTTTCTGGTCCTGTATGCCAAGTTTGGTCCGATTCTGAGATCGTTGATAAAATCACTATTTTGCGGGCCCTACGGTCTCACTCAACGGGCGATTTTGTGTACGGCCCGCCGGAATCCAACTTTGGACATACGGTTGGGTTCGTATCAGAAAACTAGATCCGTAGACATATAGTTTGACGACTTTAGAGACCATTGATGCTGGCACGCTTTTCGGTGCAAAGCGGGTCCAACGGCGGACACCATTTTGACCCAAAATTACCGTTTTGTTCCTGTGTCCAGAATTGGACTTAAGGATAGGCAATCCTAGCTAATTTGACTATTCTGAGAATGTTAGTACTGTTTATTTCAGCTTTCGGGGACTGTTGTGCGGGTTTTGACTATTGTGGCACATTGAGTAGTTCAGATTGTCGGTTTCACCAGCAAAGGACCACAGGCGAGTACAGTTTATTGTCTGTATTTCGATATTGATCTTTACTATATTTCATTGATTAGTCATTGGTTATGTGATATTTATACTCTATTATAAATTGTTGAGTCGGGATTGAGAAGTACCAAGGATGTGTGATCCGACCGTAGACCGTGTTTATTTTCATGCAGTAGACCTCGTAGACCGTATTTATTTTCATGCAGTAGACCTCGTAGACATTGTTTATTTTCTTGCAGTAGACCTCGTAGACATTGTTTATTTTCTTGCAGTAGACCTCGTAGACATTGTTTATTTTCTGCAAGTAGACCTCGTAGACATTGTTTATTTTCTGCAAGTAGACCTCGTAGACCGTGCGGTGTAGCACCCCAGACCGATCACATGTCAAAGGTACTTCTAACAGTTGGGGAAAGTATTTTGTGTCTATTTATTTAAGTTGGTCTTCCGTATTTACTGTTTATTTTCAAAACTCATGATTGATGTCTAACCTTTGTTTATAGTTGTAAGACCCAGTTTTCTGAAATTGGGGTATTTTTGAAAATTTATTATTTTTATTACTTATTAATGGTGTTTTAGTCATGATATAATTTTTGATGATTTTAGTTAATTTAAAACTATTTTCTAAGTCATGGCTTATGACTTTGTGATTTTACTAGTGTAACCCTAGTGTAAACCCTAGAGATTTCATAACCTAGAAACTAACCATGATCATGTGAGCCTAGCCATAGGTTTAGAACATCAAATTAGGGCTTTTTAGCCTAAAGGGTATTTTGGTAATTTTCTAGGATTTATTAGGAATTATTTAGATTTATGTGTGTTTATTATTATTTAATTATTTGATTAGTGTCATGTTAGTCCCTAACCTAGTTTACCCTAACCTAGAGATTAGTCACTAACCTAGGAGGCTAATGTTAGATGTTAACCTATGTGTAAATATCTAGGTTTGATAATATCTAGATATTTTATTTTTAGATATTTTAGAACCTAGAAATATCTATCTACCTAGTCAAAGCCTTAGGGGCTAAGTTAGCAAGGTGGAGGGGACCCTAAATATCTACCCTACTCCCCATGGCAGCCAACACCCTACCCCCCTCTATATAATCACACCCCCTCATCAAAAGCCCCTTTCCTTTACACCAAAAATCAAGTTTTTCCCTCTACTTCAACCCTTCACCATTTAACCATTTCAACACCAAATTGAGCCAAACTTCTTGCATTGGAACCCCCTACTATTGAGGATGCTAAGGGGAGCTAGCTAGCTAGGTTGCATAGCATTTTGGGCACCATCAAGCGAAGAGGATACCCCCCCCCCAAACCTTGTTTTCATTGAGTTTTCACTCAATAGGTAAACACTCACAAAACCTATTAAGATTGTGTTTTCTCTTCATGGTTGCATGCATATAGGTACCAGGGATCTATAGGCTAAGTTGGGTAGAAAGTAGATTGGGTTTGGTGTCCGTATCGGACACGTATCTAGGTTTTTATACAAAGGTTTAATGTATTGCCTCTGTGAATTAAATGTTAATGATTTCGAAAACTATTTGAACAATTTTCTAGCCCTATAGGTGTAGATCATAGAACCCCATCACTGAGCACATTATTGTGTCGTGTCCGTATCAAAATCAGACACGAACACACTGTACTGTACTGCACTGCACAGTGTGACAGTGTCCTGCTACCACACGGCTCGTGCTCACTGCACAGAGCACGTGGACACGCCAAAATTGGTGGACACGAGGGGGCAATGTCTGCGAACATGCCCCAAAATCTCACGACTTCTCGTGTCGTGTCGAGTGAGAAAACTCACTCGCACTGGACACGCGCTGTCAGCGCACACGCGCGCAGGCACGACTTTGAGCGTGTCGTGTCGCATAGACACGACACTAGGGTGTCTCGTAGTGACACGGGCATGAAGCCCTATTCGTGGCGTACATGTGGACACGAGCACGTGGTGCGTCGTGTCCTGTATCGCGAGCACGATGCGTGCGACCGCGTGCACGACGCGGTCTGAACTCGCGTGTATCAGTCGTATTTTCACGACTGATACGGGGTTCGTTCTGTGTCTACGCGTGTCGTGGACATGTGCAGGGTGTGGAACGTGTAGCCATACGTGTGGGCTACACGTATGCACGACCACGAGACGTGTCGTGTCTCGTGGTGTGTCCACGAGCTCCTGGAACGCGTGCACGACACTGTATTGTGTGCGCGTATCAGAGCTTACCCGAGTGTTTGTTTTGCGTGTTGGACACGTGAAACTGTGTCGTGGTGTCGTGTCAGGAACCTAGGACACTAGTATATCTATGGGGCATTAGTTACCAACCGTTTGATACGAGCCATAGCTCGGTTTAGTGTGGTAATTTGAATTACCTAGTTTCGAGCAACTGTGCAAAGGTTTCTGTTTTAG
Organism: Iris pallida; assembly: GCA_029216955.1. Taxonomy (NCBI): domain Eukaryota; kingdom Viridiplantae; phylum Streptophyta; class Magnoliopsida; order Asparagales; family Iridaceae; genus Iris; species Iris pallida. The sequence continues at coordinate 7,270,463 of JANAVB010006798.1, read as the reverse complement.
GATTTTTCCCAGATTTTGAATATGGATTCAAACCCGATTTTAGTATGATTAATCCATTGTGAGAGTGTATTTAGTATGATATGTGTAGTATATATGTATATGTGAGTGTGGGTCAATTTAGGGAGAATTTGGTTGGGGTATTGTGGAGTTATGTATATATATACATATGTATGTATATATGTTATGTGTGTGTGTTAGGGTCTGGAACTTGGTTCAGAAATCTGGGAACCATTCTCCCCTTCACTGTCCTGTGTTCACTCCCCCTCTCTCTCACTGTCCTTCACTCACTCTCTCATTCTGTCTCTCACTCTAAGTCTCTCTCACTTTCTTCTCTCTATATATGAGTAATAATATAAGTTGTGTATATAGATATATAATATATATATATATAATATATATATAAATAATATATATTATATATATATATATATATATATTTTATATTATATATATATATATATATATATTTTATATATATATATATATATATATATATATTTAATATATTATATATATATATATATATATATATTATATATGATGATATATAATTGTTTAGGATTATATATATGGTATCTATTATAGATACCTAGGGTATATGGGTATTACATAGGCTATAGGCCTATGTGTTATGTGGTAAGTGCATATATATATATAAGTTTTGCATTATATAAGATATATATATAATATATCTATATATATATTATATATATATATATATAGATATATATATATATATATATTATAATATATATATATATATAATATATATATATATATATATATATATAAAATATATATATATATATATATATAAAAAAAAAAAAAATATATATAATATATATATATATAATAATATTATATATATATAATATAATATTATATATATATATATATATATATATATAATATAGGATATATATACTTTTGTATTAGATATATAGAGTCATTATATATATATATATATATGTGGGTTTTGGTATTATATAGTGTATTTATTATACATTAGGTAGTAGATAGATGGTGTATATCTATATATATATAGATATATATGTATGATTTCTAAATATAGGTTTATAAGGAAACCTATAGGTTATCAAGGCTATGGCCTAGGTACAAGCCTATGGCATTAGAGGCTAACTCAATTTGATCTAATGGCCTAAAACACTATAAGTGACCCTTGTTGACTAAGGGTTGACCAAAGTCAACCTTAGGTCAAAGTTGACTAGTTAACCTAGAATTGACTAGGATTGACCTAAAATGACTAGTTTAACTAGTTGACTAGTAACATAGTTTGACTAGGTAATTGACCATTGTTGACCAAAGTCAATATAAGTCAAACCTTGACCAAATTGACCTAGAAATGACTTAGATGAACATAGAAGGACTATTTGACTTGAGTTTGACTAAACTAGATGATTAGGTTGACCATATGGATTATGAGGATAATCCTATATAGATGAAGATATGTATGGGGTTAAGTGAGATACTTAGAGTTGAGTCATGACTTGAGTTGGGAAAATGGGATTAGCTTGATTATAGGATTAGGGTTGGTATTGTACTATATGTATTTATGTGTGATATACTTTGTATAGGTAATTGTAGTATAGTATCTTAGGTATTCTAAGACAGGTTAGCCTATGTTTGGTTTTGAGTTAGCCTTATAGGGTTTGACTGGATGTTGACCATTAGTCAAGATAACTAGATTAGACTTGTTTAACCTTGTTGACCTTGTATGATTAGTTTAACTTCTTTAACCTAGTATGACTAATTTGACTTAGTTTGACTGTAGTGTTGACCAAGTTGACTTTGACCTAGATTGGCTTAGAATTCATATAGATTGCATTGTAGATTTCATTTACCTTCATTTGGATATGTCATAATTGTATTGCTCTATTTTAGGACATTGTGACCCTGGTACAGACATCTGATATTATACTACTCTTTCCAGAGTAACAGGCGAGTACATCTCTGATAATTTCTCCTATTTGTCGATTACTGTATTTCAGTATAGTTAGTTCTATGTGATTCTCTGTATCAACCGTATGGATATTTCTGGATTCATGTATCGACCACAACCTTACTTGCTGGCCTCTATTATGGAGTCATTGGTATTATTCCGGAATTATTTCTGGAATCATCACGTATTGGCCAGACTCATCTCGATTCTTTTTGTCGATTTTGGATTACTTGCTGGGCGGGGAAATATTGAGTAAGACATGTAGACATACCCCAAATCCGGAATCTTCTACTGGAATCTACCGGAAGCATAGCCATCTCTTGCCCGATCAGTGAGAGATGTGCCTGATACCTACAGCCGTTTGTATGTCGACCTCGGCATTTTAAAACACATGTTAGATCATAGTTGGACTACCCTGGTTCATTGATCACTGTTGGACCATCTTGTACTGGAAATTATCTGGTATCAGATTATATGGACTGGACTCACCTGGGATTACATTAGACTTATATCGTACTGTCTGGACTCCACAATATTATTCTAGTTCAGTTAGCTTTTATTACAGTCTTCATTGTCATTGATTCTCTTTTTTTAGTTACTTTCTTTCTTGTATCTTACTGTTTCTCTATGCCATCATTACCTGTATAAAACTGCCATGCTCATCAATAAAACTGTCTATAACTGCTTTATAGTTCTTTGTCATTTACTTGGGTTTTTCTAGATGAGTTGTGCTCGTTCCCGTCCTGATTGGACCTGTTGAAAATATTACAGATGATAATCCTGAGGACACATGTCCTGCTTACCATGGACCTGGCGAGGGATTAGCTACACTTTGGTTCTGACTCTCAGGAGTGATTCAGGAGATTAGCTAGTAGACTACTTTAGCTTTCATGTTTTGGCTTGTTGTATAAAGTTAAGATATTGGTCTATATTAAGTTGGTTTGAGACATTGGTGTATTATATTAGTAGTTAGTTGTTGTTGTCTTTAATTTCTAGGTATAACTTCTGTGTTATCTTTTAGTGTTTAGACTGTGTTTGAGTAGATCATACCCTTTACTTGCCCTCCATTCGGAGCTGA
>JANAVB010006798.1:7154860-7267412 GCA_029216955.1 Iris pallida | reverse complement strand
TATAGTTGTAAGACCCAGTTTTCTGAAATTGGGTATTTTTGAAAATTTATTATTTTTATTACTTATTAATGGTGTTTTAGTCATGATATAATTTTTGATGATTTAGTTAATTTAAAACTATTTTCTAAGTCATGGCTTATGACTTTGTGATTTTACTAGTGTAACCCTAGTGTAAACCCTAGAGATTTCATAACCTAGAAACTAACCATGATCATGTGAGCCTAGCCATAGGTTTAGAACATCAAATTAGGGCTTTTTAGCCTAAAGGGTATTTTGGTAATTTTCTAGGATTTATTAGGAATTATTTAGATTTATGTGTGTTTATTATTATTTAATTATTTGATTAGTGTCATGTTAGTCCCTAACCTAGTTTACCCTAACCTAGAGATTAGTCACTAACCTAGGAGGCTAATGTTAGATGTTAACCTATGTGTAAATATCTAGGTTTGATAATATCTAGATATTTTATTTTTAGATATTTTAGAACCTAGAAATATCTATCTACCTAGTCAAAGCCTTAGGGGCTAAGTTAGCAAGGTGGAGGGGACCCTAAATATCTACCCTACTCCCCATGGCAGCCAACACCCTACCCCCCTCTATATAATCACACCCCCTCATCAAAAGCCCCTTTCCTTTACACCAAAAATCAAGTTTTTCCCTCTACTTCAACCCTTCACCATTTAACCATTTCAACACCAAATTGAGCCAAACTTCTTGCATTGGAACCCCCTACTATTGAGGATGCTAAGGGGAGCTAGCTAGCTAGGTTGCATAGCATTTTGGGCACCATCAAGCGAAGAGGATACCCCCCCCCCCAAACCTTGTTTTCATTGAGTTTTCACTCAATAGGTAAACACTCACAAAACCTATTAAGATTGTGTTTTCTCTTCATGGTTGCATGCATATAGGTACCAGGGATCTATAGGCTAAGTTGGGTAGAAAGTAGATTGGGTTTGGTGTCCGTATCGGACACGTATCTAGGTTTTTATACAAAGGTTTAATGTATTGCCTCTGTGAATTAAATGTTAATGATTTCGAAAACTATTTGAACAATTTTCTAGCCCTATAGGTGTAGATCATAGAACCCCATCACTGAGCACATTATTGTGTCGTGTCCGTATCAAAATCAGACACGAACACACTGTACTGTACTGCACTGCACAGTGTGACAGTGTCCTGCTACCACACGGCTCGTGCTCACTGCACAGAGCACGTGGACACGCCAAAATTGGTGGACACGAGGGGGCAATGTCTGCGAACATGCCCCCAAAATCTCACGACTTCTCGTGTCGTGTCGAGTGAGAAAACTCACTCGCACTGGACACGCGCTGTCAGCGCACACGCGCGCAGGCACGACTTTGAGCGTGTCGTGTCGCATAGACACGACACTAGGGTGTCTCGTAGTGACACGGGCATGAAGCCCTATTCGTGGCGTACATGTGGACACGAGCACGTGGTGCGTCGTGTCCTGTATCGCGAGCACGATGCGTGCGACCGCGTGCACGACGCGGTCTGAACTCGCGTGTATCAGTCGTATTTTCACGACTGATACGGGGTTCGTTCTGTGTCTACGCGTGTCGTGGACATGTGTCAGGGTGTGGAACGTGTAGCCATACGTGTGGGCTACACGTATGCACGACCACGAGACGTGTCGTGTCTCGTGGTGTGTCCACGAGCTCCTGGAACGCGTGCACGACACTGTTATTGTGTGCGCGTATCAGAGCTTACCCGAGTGTTTGTTTTGCGTGTTTGGACACGTGAAACTGTGTCGTGGTGTCGTGTCAGGAACCTAGGACACTAGTATATCTATGGGGCATTAGTTACCAACCGTTTGATACGAGCCATAGCTCGGTTTAGTGTGGTAATTTGAATTACCTAGTTTCGAGCAACTGTGCACAGGTTTCCTGTTTTAGGATTTTTCCCAGATTTTGAATATGGATTTCAAACCCGATTTTAGTATGATTAATCCATTGTGAGAGTGTATTTTAGTATGTATATGTGTAGTATATATGTATATGTGAGTGTGGGTCAATTTAGGGAGAATTTGGTTGGGTATTTGTGGAGTTATGTATATATATACATATGTATGTATATATGTTATTGTGTGTGTGTTAGGGTCTGGAACTTGGTTCCAGAAATCTGGGAACCATTCTCCCCCTTCACTGTCCTGTGTTCACTCCCCCTCTCTCTCACTGTCCTTCACTCACTCTCTCATTCTGTCTCTCACTCTAAGTCTCTCTCACTTTCTTCTCTCTATATATGAGTAATATATATAAGTTTGTATATATATATATATATATATATATATATATATATATATATATATATATATATATATATATATATATATATATATATATTTTATATATATATATATATATATATATATTTTATATATATATATATATATATATATATATATATATATATATATATATATATATATATATATATATATATATGAATGATATATAATTGTTTAGGATTATATATATGGTATCTATATATAGATACCTAGGGTATATGGGTATTACATAGGCTATAGGCCTATGTGTTTATGTGGTAAGTGCATATATATATATAAGTTTTGCATATATATATATATATATATATATATATATATATATATATATATATATATATATATATATATATATATATATATATATATATATATATATATATATATATATATATATATATATATATAAAATATATATATATATATATATATATAAAAAAAAAAAAATATATATATATATATATATATATATATATATATATATATATATATATATATATATATATATATATATATATATATATATATATATATAGGATATATATACATTTTGTATTAGATATATAGAGTCATTATATATATATATATATATGTGGGTTTTGGTATTATATATAGTGTATTTATACATAGATATGTAGGTAGTAGATAGATGGTGTATATCTATATATATATAGATATATATATGTATGATTTCTAAATATAGGTTTATAAGGAAACCTATAGGTTATCAAGGCTATGGCCTAGGTTACAAGCCTATGGCATTAGAGGCTAACTCAATTTGATCTAATGGCCTAAAACACTATAAGTGACCCTTGTTGACTAAGGGTTGACCAAAGTCAACCTTAGGTCAAAGTTGACCTAGTTAACCTAGAATTGACTAGGATTGACCTAAAATGACTAGTTTAACTAGTTGACTAGTAAGACATAGTTTGACTAGGTAATTGACCATTGTTGACCAAAGTCAACTATAAGTCAAACCTTGACCAAATTGACCTAGAAATGACTTAGATGAACATAGAAGGACTATTTGACTTGAGTTTGACTAAACTAGATGATTAGGTTGACCATATGGATTATGAGGATAATCCTATATAGATGAAGATATGTATGGGGTTAAGTGAGATACTTAGAGTTGAGTCATGACTTGAGTTGGAAAATGGGATTAGCTTGATTATAGGATTAGGGTTGGTATTGTACTATATGTATTTATGTGTGATATACTTTGTATAGGTAATTGTAGTATAGTATCTTAGGTATTCTAAGACAGGTTAGCCTATGTTTGGTTTTGAGTTAGCCTTATAGGGTTTGACTGGATGTTGACCATTAGTCAAGATTAACCTAGATTAGACTTGTTTAACCTTGTTTGACCTTGTATGACTTAGTTTAACTTCTTGTAACCTAGTATGACTTAATTTGACTTAGTTTGACTGTAGTGTTGACCAAGTTTGACTTTGACCTAGATTGGCTTAGAATTCATATAGATTGCATTGTAGATTTCATTTACCTTCATTTTGGATATGTCATAATTGTATTGCTCTATTTTAGGACATTGTGACCCTGGTACAGACATCTGATATTATACTACTCTTTCCAGAGTAACAGGCGAGTACATTCTCTGATAATTCTCTCATTTATTTGTCGATTACTGTATTTCAGTTCTAGTTAGTTCTATGTGATTCTCTGTATCAACACGTATGGATATTTCTGGATTCATGTATCGACACAAACCTTACTTGCTGGCCTCTATTACTGGAGTCATTGGTATTATTCCGGAATTATTTCTGGAATCATCACGTATTGGCCAGACTCATCTCGATTCTTTTTGTCGATTTTGGATTCACTTGCTGGGCGGGGAAATATTGAGTAAGACATGTAGACATACCCCAAATCCGGAATCTTCTACTGGAATCTACCGGAAGCATAGCCATCTCTTGCCCGATCAGTGAGAGATGTGCCTGATACCTACAGCCGTTTGTATGTCGACCTCGGCATTTTAAAACACACTGTTAGATCATAGTTGGACTCACCCTGGTTTCATTGATCACTGTTGGACTCATCTTGTACTGGAAATTATCTGGTATCAGATTATATGGACTGGACTCACACTGGGATTACATTAGACTTATATCGTACTGTCTGGACTCACACATATTATTCTAGTTCAGTTAGCTTTTATTACAGTCTTCATTGTCATGATTCTTCTCTTGTTTTAGTTACCTTTCTTTTCTTGTATCTTACTGTTTCTCTATGCCATCATTACCTGTATAAAACTGCCATGCTCATCAATAAAACTGTCTATAACTGCTTTATAGTTCTTTGTCATTTACTTGGGTTTTTCTAGATGAGTTGTGCTCGTTCCCGTCCTGATTGGACCTGTTGAAAATATTACAGATGATAATCCTGAGGACACATGTCCTGCTTACCATGGACCTGGCGAGGGATTAGCTACCTTTGGTTCTGACTCTCAGGAGTGATTCAGGAGATTAGCTAGTAGACTACTTTAGCTTTCATGTTTTGGCTTGTTGTATTAAAGTTAAGATATTGAGTCTATATTAAGTTGGTTTGAGACATTGGTGTATTATATTAGTAGTTAGTTGTTGTTGTCTTTAATTTCTTAGGTATAACTTCTGTGTTATCTTTTCGTGTTTAGACTGTGTTTGAGTAGATCATACCCTTTACTTGCCCTCCATTCGGAGCTGATATCTGGACAAGTACTTTTTATATTCACTGCATGAGATTAGTTAGCAACCTAGGACAGCTTACTACCGCCGACACTGCGGCGTAGGCTGGACGTACCCACTTCTCGTGCCCCTATACTGGGTGCGGGTCGTGACACGTTTTTAGTGGTGCCCCCATGCAGGTCTGTCGACTAAATTGTTTGGTTACGTTATTGTACCAAGCATGCCTACAATTAGGAACTTAAGGTAATTAGACAACATTAGGAATGACGCTTAGAACACCTAGAGGAATACTAGGATTGCAATATAGGAAATACAACACATACTTGCTATTATAATTAGATTTTCTTATCTATGATTATTTTGCTTAAAGAGTCCTTATAAGTCTTTTTATTGTAATTAGATGGTGCTTACTCGTTCATCCCGGTATGTCTCACCTGAGAATGGCACACTCCCCATCCAGTCAGCTGACCAGTTGACTGATACACCTCCACCTCCACCTACCACATTCCTCCACTCCACAGATCCATAGACCCAGATACCACAACCACCTTCCATATCACAGGCCCAGCAGGACCCAATACTTCCACCACCCCCTATCACTATACCTACCCAGGCTTCCGTCACACTCGACGGGAACCAACTGCTCATTCTGATCCAGGGGTTCCTAGCAACCCATCAGGAGCAGACCACCCTACTCCGCCAGAGCATGGAGCATTCTGAGGGACGTACCGTGGTCCCACCACCTGTAGAGCCGTGGCAGAGAGCAGGGACGATCAAGGACTTCATGGGTCTGAATCCCAAGGAGTTCTTAGGGACTGAGGGCATAGTAGTAGCAGATGACTGGTTAGACTCGGTAGAAAGGAAGCTCATTGGAGTTAGGATGCCGGATGACCTCCAGGTCGAGGCAGCGGGATTTTTGCTGATAGACTTGGCAGGAGTTTGGTTCCGGAATGAGCCGTTATTCGCGAGAGGGAGAGCCACTTGGGATCAGTTCAAGACCCAGTTCAAGAAAAAATTCTTCTCGACCACCGCTAGGGTAGCCATGGGGCTACGATTCCAGAACATCCAGCAGGGGAACCGTTCTGTTGACGAGTATGCGGCAGAGTTTAGTCGCCTGAGCCGTTTCGCTCCTAGTTTGGTTGATGACCCTGAGGAGATGACGCGTAGGTTTTGTCGTGGTCTAGTTCCAGACATTGGCATTCTTATAGTGGCAAACGGTATGACTGACTACTACCAGAGCTTAGAGTTAGCCCGGAGTATCGAGAAGCGTCTTCTATCTTGCAAGAGCCGGCTTCTGTACACATTGAGGGACCCTCCAAGCGTCAGGCTTTCCAGCAGAAAGTGCCGATGCTACACCAGCAGACATATCGTCCTCCCACACCACATCATTCGACCCCGCCAGTTAGAGCCCCGGGACCCCCGGCAGCAGAGGCCATTTCAGCAGGTACAGCATCAATATCGGGGTCAGGACCCGAAGACGATCAGTTGTTCATACTGCAGGAAGTAGGGACACATCAGGGAGCAGTGTAGGAAGAGGCTGAAGGTTTGCTATACCTGTGGGTCTGATACTCACCAGAAGATGGATTATCCCGTTGCACCTCCTTATATGGGGGCTAGGCCACCTGTAGCTCAGCACCAGAGGGGTGGAGCTTTTGCGATGACGGTCGAGGAGACCAACGCTGCAGGTGACGGGTTAGCAGGTTTGTCTTTTCTGTCCTTCCTTTCCCATCTTGTTGTATGATTCCATTAGTACCTGTCAGGATATGCTTGTGATGTGCTAGATAGTGTAGTTACCCTGTTCGAGACTGTAGAATCACGACCAGTAGGACTATGATTGCATGTTATCTTTTGACTTTGATTGACTGGGGTTTGACCTAGAAGGAGTACGACTATCTTAATTTCGAGGACGAAATTTTTCTAAGAAGGGTAGACTTGTAAGACCCAGTTTTCTAAAATTGGAGTATTTTTGAAAATTTATTATTTTTATTACTTATTAATGGTGTTTTAGTCATGATATGATTTTTGATGATTTTAGTTAATTTAAAACTATTTTCTAAGTCATGGCTTATGACTTTGTGATTTTACTAGTGTAACCCTAGTGTAAACCCTAGAGATTTCATAACCTAGAAACTAACCATGATCATGTGAGCCTAGCCATAGGTTTAGAACATCAAATTAGGGCTTTTTAGCCTAAAGGGTATTTTGGTAATTTTCTAGGATTTATTAGGAATTATTTGGATTTATGTGTTTTTATTATTATTTAATTATTTGATTAGTGTCATGTTAGTCCCTAACCTAGTTTACCCTAACCTAGAGATTAGTCACTAACCTAGGAGGCTAATGTTAGATGTTAACCTATGTGTAAATATCTAGGTTTGATAATATCTAGATATTTTATTTTTAGATATTTTAGAACCTAGAAATATCTATCTACCTAGTCAAAGCCTTAGGGGCTAAGTTAGCAAGGTGGAGGGGACCCTAAATATCTACCCTACCCTCCCATGGCAGCCAACACCCTACCCCCCTCTATATAATCACACCCCCTCATCAAAAGCCCCTTTCTTTTACACCAAAAATTAAGTTTTTCCCTATACTTCAACCCTTCACCATTTAACCATTTCAACACCAAATTGAGCCAAACTTCTTGCATTGGAACCCCCTACTATTGAGGATGCTAAGGGGAGCTAGCTAGCTAGGTTGCATAGCATTTTGGGCACCATCAAGCGAAGAGGATACCCCCCCCCCCCCAAAACCTTATTTTCATTGAGTTTTCACTCAATAGGTAAACACTCACAAAACCTATTAAGATTGTGTTTTCTCTTCATGGTTGCATGCATATAGGTACCAGGAATCTATAGGCTAAGTTGGGTAGAAAGTAGATTGGGTTTGGTGTTCGTATCGGACACGTATCTAGGTTTTTATACAAATGTTTGATGTATTGCCTCTGTGAATTAAATGTTAATGATTTTGAAAACTATTTGAACAATTTTCTAGCCCTATAGGTGTAGATCACAGAACCCCATCACTGAGCATATTATTGTGTCGTGTCCGTGTCAAAATCAGACACGAACACACTGCACTGTACTGTACTGCACAGTGTGGCAGTGTCCTGCTACCACACAGCTCGTGCTCACTGCACAGAGCACGTGGACACGCCAAAATTGGTAGACACGAGGGGGCAATGTCTGCGAACATGCCCCTAAAATCTCATGACTTTTCGTGTCGTGTCGAGTGAGAAAACTCACTCGCACTGGACACGCGCTGTCAGCGCACACGCGCGCAGGCACGACTTTGAGCGTGTCGTGTCGCATGGATACGACACTAGTGTTGGCACAGTTTATTTTGAGTAATTAACAGCATCTTCGTAGTTTAGTCTTTTGCTCTTCAGATTCTTATTCTCTCAGAAGATCAAGGACTCTCTGTTTTCTTCCTTGAAGACTGTGGCGTTCACCGGCATTCCCTGCATAAAGTCGGCGTCTTCATGCGTAGTGTTTTCGAGTCTGTACTGGTCTAAGTTTTCTGTAAACACTAAAGGATGGATGATAACTAAAAGCACAAATCGAAAATCAAATCATTCAGAGCGGCATACCGGCGGTATGCTCCGGCATACCGGCGGTATACCGTTTTCGAAACCAGAAAAGGTTCTGTGACGAAAAGCGGCATACCGGCGGTATGCTCCGGCATACCGGCGGTATACCGTTTTTGTATCCAGAAAAGGTTCTGTGACAATAAGCGGCATACCGTCGGCATGCTCCGGCATACCGGCGGCATACCGCTTCTGGACATCAGAAAGTTGCTGTCTCGAAAAGTCGGCATACCGACGGTATGCTTCGGCATACCGGCGGCATGCCGTTCTTAGCAACACAAAAGTTGCTGTCTTTTTGTCGGCATACCGACGGTATGCTACGGCATACCGGCGGCATGCCGTTTCTAGCAACTCCAAAACTTTCTGTGACTTTCTGTCGGCATACCGACGGTATGCTCCGGCATACCGGCGGTATACCGGATTTCGAATATTCAATTTTCGATTTGATCTGATGTGCATTAATGACCGCATTTAATGCTCTTGAACGGTCATATTTATGACCGTTACTATTTGGCCGGCATACCGGCGGTATGCCGCGGCATACCGACGGCATGCCGTTCTGCGTGCATTCAGAGCATTAAATGCCTTCCACTCTTGGTTGTCTTATAAAAGAAAGCTCTCTCTCTCTTGAGCTTCCTTACCAACTCCTTCATAAATTTTCCAACAACCAAGAGCTCCACCATTAATACTCTCCCAAGCTTTTCATTGTCATCCTCTCCCAAGGTGCTAGAGTATTTAAGAGTTGTACACTTTCGATCTTCAAGTGTTAGAAGATCAACAAGCTTTCATTCTCTTTTGTTTGAAGTTGGCGAGCCTTCGTAAGAAAACTCGTGTGTAGAAGTTGGCGAGTCTTCGGATCCAAACTCGTGTAGAAGTTGGCGAGTTCTTCGGATCCAAACTCGTGTGTACTATTTGCATAATAGTGGATTAAAGCCGGAGAGAGTTCCGGGACTGGATTGCCTCAAAAGAGGATACCAGGATACATCCTTGCGTTTGCGTTTGATCTTTCTACTCTTTACTCTAGATTGTTCTTATTGCATCATTTATTATAGTTTAATTTTTAATTTCCCTATTCACCCCCCCTCTAGGGTTCTACAATTGGTATCAGAGCTTTGTTCTCTTGATTTGGATTTACTTCCTTGAGTGATCCATGGCCTCTAACCCTAGCATCAACACGTTTCACAATGAGGGACACTCCACAAATAGGCCTCCCCTATTTGATGGAACCAACTATAACTACTGGAAGATTAGGATGGGCATTTATCTCAAGTCCATAGATTTCGACTTATGGGATTGCGTGATAAATGGCCTTCCTACTCCTTCCAGAGCTGTTGAGGATATTGCTTCTGACACCCTTCGAGAAATACTTGCCGAAAGCATCAAGAAGCTTGCCTGTCGAGATGCCAAGGCAATGAACGCTCTCTACTGTGCTCTTGACAGTAGTGAATTCAACCGCATCTCTACTTGCAAGACTTCTAATGAGATTTGGAAGTTACTCGAAGTCACACACGAGGGAACCTCACAAGTGAAAGAATCTAAGATCAGTAGACTCACGCAAGAATATGAGTCTTTTAAAATGAAGCATGATGAATCTATTGCTAGCATGTTTACTCGTTTTGGTGATATTATTAACCCTCTCTCTTCTCTTGGAAAGGAATATCCCGCTCATGAAAAGATAAGGAAGATTCTTAGAGGATTGACGAAAGCTTGGAGTCCTAAAGCTACCGCAATCATTGAGGGGAACGATCTTACCATCATGAACCTAGAGACCCTCATGGGTAAACTAATGACTCACGAGCTTGACATGAAGGATCAAGAGGAATCCTCCATTCAAGAGAAGGAGAAGGAGAAGAACAAAGAAAAGGAGAAGACTCTTGCTCTCAAAGCATCAAGGTCCTACTCCAAGGATAGCTCCGATGACAATGAGTCGGACGACGATGAAGAAGTAGCTCTCACAGCTAAGCACTTCAGAAAGTTCTTAAAGTTTAACAAGGCCAACCGCTCTAGACGGGACAATGAAGAAGATCCGGCATGCTATCAATGCAGAAGACCCGGACACATCAAAAGGGATTGTCCGATGATACGAAAAGATTCAAGCAAGTACGAGAAGCCAAGCAAGGGAAGCTCGTCCTCCAGAAAATTCGCCAACACTAGCATTTGGTGTGAAAGCGACGCTAGCGACTCCGACAATGACAAGGAGTGCAAACACAATGCCAACGTTTGTCTCATGGCAACCGATGAGGTACTTGATGATTTTTCCTTAGACACTCTCACCTATGATGATTTGGAGAAAGCCATTCTTGAGTTACATGAAGAACACAAAGGTGTTCGGAATAAATACAAGAAATCTCTTAAGGAGGTCGAGGCTCTTCAACTTGAAGTAGAGAGGCTCTCAAGCATCATTAGTGATGTGAAGGGAAAATCTCCTATTTCCGACACGGATGAAGTGGAGTCTTTGAGACTAAAACTTCAAGAATCTCTTGACACCATCAAGAAAAAGGATGATGAGATTCAATCCATGAGAAGCTCTTATGAGTTTGCCATGCGCAAATGTCAAGATGCTAATAGAAGAGAATATTCTACTTCTATTAAGTATAATGATCTTCTTACACGGAGTAAGAATTCTAGTAATAAGAATTCCACTCACATGCATGCTCCTAGACCTCCCCACACTCATCACAATGCTAGGCATAACCATTACATGAACACTACACACAACTCCTCTTCTAACACTAGAAAAGGACCTTTTGTTAAAAAGAAAACTTCTCATCATGCATTTTTCTATCATCATAACACTCATGGTAGAATATCTCACACTAGAGACTCACATATGCACAACACTCACACTTCTTCTTTTAGATCTTCCTTAATGTGCAATTATTGTGGGTTGCTTGGTCATACTTCTAATTTTTGTTATACAAGAAAACAAGTTGACATGAGAGTTCTTAAATGGGTTCCTAAGACTAACACTCAAGGACCCATAAGATCATGGGTACCAAAATGTTCATCTTCAACTTATGTTGTAGGTGACGAATCCTTCTCATGCTAGAAGCAAGTGGATTCTCGATAGCGGTTGTTCACGGCACATGACCGGTGATGCTTCACTTTTTACAACGCTATCGATGAAGAAGGAAGGACATGTCTCCTTCGGTAACAATCTAAAAGGTTATATTATTGGAAATGGTAATATCGGTTCTCCTCCTTATCCTTGTATCAATAATGTATGTCTTGTTACTAATCTTAAGCATAACCTCCTTAGTATTAGCCATCTCACCGATAATGGCTATGATATCAAGTTTGTTAAACTCAAATGCTATATTACCGATAGCTCCAATGGAACTATTGTGTATGAAGGCATTAGAGAAAACAATATCTATGTTCTTTATCTTGTTGAAGGTACTAACAATGACAGGTGCCTAGTTGCAAAGAACGATGAGAGTTGGCTTTGGCACATGAGGCTTGGACACGCTAACATGGATACCATCTCTCGTCTCGCCTCCAAGAAGCTTGTACGAGGACTTCCTAGCATCCCCTTCAAGAAGGATATGGTTTGTGAAGAATGCGAGAAAAGTAAGTTGACCAAGTCATCTTTCAAATCCATCAACTCTGTGAGTACCACAAGACCCCTTCAACTTATTCATATGGATCTTTTCGGGCCTAGTAGAGTAGCTAGCCTTGGTGGCAAACTCTATGCCTTTGTTTTAGTTGATGATTTTTCAAGATTTACTTGGGTTATTTTTCTTGCTTGCAAAAGTGATACTTTTCGTGAATTTGTTGCTTTTTGTAAACGTGTTCAAAATGAGAAAGGCTTTTCTATTAACAAAATTAGGAGTGATCATGGAGGTGAATTTGATAATGTTGATTTCAAAAGATTTTGTGAAAAGAATGGTTTTGGACATGATTTTGCTTGTCCCCGTACTCCTCAACAAAATGGTGTTGTGGAGAGAAAGAATAGAACCCTCGGCGATATGGCCCGGGTCATGTTAAACCAATATAAGCTCCCCCAATATTTTTGGGCGGAAGCCGTTAATACGGCATGTCATGTTATTAATAGGGTCTTAATTAGACCTATTACTAAGAAGACTCCTTATGAGCTTTGGTTTAACAAAACTCCTTCTATTGAATATTTCAAGGTTTTTGGTTGCAATTGTTTTATTTTGAATACCAAGGATAACCTAGGCAAGTTTGAAGAAAAAGCCTATGAAGGAATATTCCTTGGATACTCTACTCATAGCAAAGGTTTTCGTGTTTTTAATAAAAGAAGTCTTGTTGTCGAAGAGTCAATCAATGTCTCTTTTAATGAACTCAACTCTTCTACATTCTCCTCCTCCGAGGATATTGATGACATCTCGTTTGGATTGGAGAACTCCTCTATTAAGGATCGTCCCTCTTCATCTAACAATGAAGTTGTGACCCCATCAAAAGAGTCTCCTCCTCTCGATCCTCCTCCAAAGGATCTTCCAAGAGAATGGAGATTTGTCACCAATCATCCTAAGGAGCTCATCATTGGGGATCCTTCCTCAAGTGTTAGCACAAGATCCGCCACTCGTGATCTTTGTGCCAATGTGGCTTTTATCTCTCAAATAGAGCCTAAAAATGTTAATGATGCTTTTCTCGATGAATTTTGGATGATAGCTATGCAAGAGGAGCTTAATCAATTTGAGCGAAGCAAGGTTTGGGAACTTGTCCCAAAACCTAACAATCATCCCATTATTGGAACTAAATGGGTGTTTCGCAACAAGCTAAATGAAGATGGGTTAGTGACTCGTAACAAAGCCCGATTGGTTGCCCAAGGCTATAACCAAGAGGAAGGCATTGACTACGACGAAACCTATGCTCCGGTTGCACGTCTTGAATCCATTCGTATGCTTTGTGCCTTTGCTTGTTTTAATGACTTTAAGCTATTTCAAATGGATGTTAAGAGTGCTTTTCTTAATGGTATTATTAAGGAGGAAGTTTATGTTAAACAACCTCCCGGTTTTGAAGATTTTCAATTTCCTAACCACGTTTTCAAACTTCATAAAGCCCTTTATGGCCTCAAACAAGCTCCACGTGCTTGGTATGAGCGTCTTAGCTCTTTTCTTGTTTCTCACAATTTTTCAAAGGGAAAAGTTGACACCACACTTTTTATTAAATCCCATGACGGGACTCTCTTATTGGTTCAAATTTATGTGGATGATATTATTTTTGGTTCCACTAACAACACACTTTGTGTAGAATTTGCCAAAGTTATGCAGGACGAGTTTGAAATGAGCATGATGGGAGAACTCTCCTTCTTCTTGGGGTTACAAATCAAGCAAGGACCTAAAGGAACCTTCATCAATCAAGCAAAATATACAAGGGACCTCCTCAAGCGCTTCGACCTTGACTCATCCAAATCAATGAGGACCCCTATGGCTACAACGACCAAGCTTGACAATGATGAAGATGGCACATCGGTCGACATTCGTAAGTATAGAGGTATGATCGGTAGCTTACTTTATTTAACGGCTAGCCGTCCGGATATCATGTTTAGTGTCTGTTTGTGTGCACGATATCAAGCCAATCCAAAGGAATCACATTTGAGTGCCGTCAAGCGCATTTTTCGTTATCTCAAAGGCACCATTAACATGGGTCTTTGGTATCCGAAATCCTCATCCTTTGAGCTTCACGGCTTTTCGGATGCGGATTTTGCCGGATGCAAGATTGACCGAAAAAGCACTAGTGGCACATGTCAATTCCTCGGGAAGTCCTTGGTATCGTGGTTTAGTAAGAAGCAAAACTCTGTCGCTCTCTCAACCACTGAGGCAGAGTATATTGCGGCTGGTTGTTGTTGTGCACAAATTCTTTGGATGTCACAAACACTTTTAGATTATGGTATTTCTCACTCTTGCACCCCTATTAAATGTGATAACACTAGCTCTATCAATCTCACGAAAAACCCGATTTGTCACTCACGCACGAAGCACATTGAAATTAGACACCATTTTCTTCGTGACCATCAACAAAAAGGAGATATCCATCTTGAATTTATTGATACTACTTATCAATTAGCCGATATTTTCACTAAACCTCTCCCGGAAGACCGCTTCTCTTTCCTTTGCCGTGAACTAGGCATTTTATCCTTTGATCCCTAACCGTTTCTCGTACGGCACACCGACGGTATACTGCGGTATACCGGCGGCATGCCGTTTTTCGAAGCAGAATTCTGTTCTGTTTCGATCTTCGGCATACCGTCGGTACACTACGGCATACCGCCGGCATGCCGTTTTTCGAACCAGAATGACATTCTGTCTCGTTCTTCGGCATACCGGCGGTATACTCCGGTATACCGACGGCATGCCGAACGACTGCGGACAGGATAGCAACTCTGAGCTGGGCCCCACCTTTTTTTCTCTATCCTCCTTTATTCCTTCTTTCATATCTTTCCATACTATCTTATTCCCTCTCTCCCATCACATCCATCATTAACTACCCATCTCCTCAACTCCCTTCCTATTAATTACCTCTCTTATCACTTTCCACTTTTCTCTCCTCTTTTTACTCCCCTCATTCAATTCCCATTCTCCCTTCACCTTCCCCATTTACCACTCCTCTACAACCGTTCCCTCCTCCCCCCCTTTTTTTTTTCAAAAACTCATCTCTTCATCTTCCCTCTCTCCTTTATATACCATCCTTTTTCCCTCCTCCTCTTTACTCCTTCCTTCTCCACTACTAGCTCTGCTCCTTTCTCATGGCAAACCCAAAGCGCCCCCGATCCTCCTCCACCTTGTTCAACCCGTTCGTTCCGGTGGCGCTTCCCTCCGGCTATGACCAACGCGTCTTCTCCAACGCCTTGGCGGCCGAGCTTTGGTTCCAACACTTCGCCAAACACAACGTCTTCAAAGGACGGGCCATCAACTGGAACCTCTTCCCCGGTCACGTCCCTTTGTTTGACGATGCCGGTCTCTCCTCTCTTCTTCGGCGCCAAATCCCTGTCTACCCGGATGCCGTCCGTCTATTCTACTGCAACATGAGACCGGATGACGACGACCCTTCCGCCATCCAATCTATGGTGAATGACCGCCACTTCCGTCTCACCTCTAAGGAAGTGGGGGCTATCTTGGGCGTCCCGGACAGAGGTGATGCGTTACCTCTTTTGGGAGCTCTCACCTCCTCGGCGGCATCACCCTTCGACGAATTCTGTCGCATCATCTGCAAGGGTCCCAACCCTCCCGCCATCCCGGCACTCTCCGTCCAGCTGGAGCCGTTTTACTACGAGCTCCACCGTATCGTGTGCCACACTCTGTTTCCAAAGGGCGGGAACTATGACGCCATCACTGGTGACGCTCTTGTTCTCATGTACCATCTCTATGCCCGGAAGCGTTTCTCCTTCCCCAAGACTCTTCTTCTGCAATTCCGGCGTACCATGCCTGCGGGGAAGCAGAACCTCCTCTATGGTTCCTTCATCACCTTACTCATGGAGGCCAAACAAGTTGACTTGTCTCTCTGCTCCTCGGATGGGGTCCCCTCTTTCCTGGCCGTCTCCCGTACCCTTGCTGGCGGCTCCTTTTCCCGTGCTTCCTCCTCCCAGGAGCAACCGGGTTCCACTCCTGCTGCCCCTGCATCTACCCCTCCATCTACGGGCCGCTATATGCCACTTACTCAGCACCACTTTGATCTGAGGATGGCCCAGGCGGAGGAGCAGATGCGGACCCACACTCGTGGACTTGGCGCCCTCATCCAGTCTCGCTTCCACGATCAGGGGTATTTCATTCAGCGCACTCTGCAAGACCGGGATGCCTTTCTGGATCTTAATCTTCAGGATCCTATGTACACGGCCCCGCGATTTTCTGACCCCAATGCCTATGGGTTTATGTACCCGGACGGCATTGACCCCTTTGGAGCCCTCCAGCAGGCTCAGGATGATGATGGTGATGAGGATCCGGCAGAGGATTAGGGATGGTTCTCCTTTGGTGATGGTCTCAGTGGGTTAGTGGTTCTTGTTTTTTATGTGTTGTTTGTTTGTCCTTTGTGGCCCTTCGGGGACCGGTTTGGTTGTTTCTAGCTCTTTGCAGTCCTTCGGGGACTTTATCCATGTTTGTCTCAAGTGTCCGGCTCTCGTAGTAGAGAGTATTTATTTTCCTTATCTCTGCTTTGTATGGGTATAGCATGTATCTTTACTTTTCCTTCAATATATTCATGCATGCTTTTAAAATTCTTCTCGTATTTTTACATTTTTATGTGCACTGTTTACTTCAGTTATCCCCATCTTTGAATAAGTGACAAAGGGGGAGAAATCGTATTGAGGGGGAGCTGTCTACCTACGGGGGAGATACTCCCTGAAGATGCTATCTCTCTATTTTGTCAATTATCAAAATGGGGGAGTTTGTTGGCACAGTTTATTTTGAGTAATTAACAGCATCTTCGTAGTTTAGTCTTTTGCTCTTCAGATTCTTATTCTCTCAGAAGATCAAGGACTCTCTGTTTTCTTCCTTGAAGACTGTGGCGTTCACCGGCATTCCCTGCATAAAGTCGGCGTCTTCATGCGTAGTGTTTTCGAGTCTGTACTGGTCTAAGTTTTCTGTAAACACTAAAGGATGGATGATAACTAAAAGCACAAATCGAAAATCAAATCATTCAGAGCGGCATACCGGCGGTATGCTCCGGCATACCGGCGGTATACCGTTTTCGAAACCAGAAAAGGTTCTGTGACGAAAAGCGGCATACCGGCGGTATGCTCCGGCATACCGGCGGTATACCGTTTTTGTATCCAGAAAAGGTTCTGTGACAATAAGCGGCATACCGTCGGCATGCTCCGGCATACCGGCGGCATACCGCTTCTGGACATCAGAAAGTTGCTGTCTCGAAAAGTCGGCATACCGACGGTATGCTTCGGCATACCGGCGGCATGCCGTTCTTAGCAACACAAAAGTTGCTGTCTTTTTGTCGGCATACCGACGGTATGCTACGGCATACCGGCGGCATGCCGTTTCTAGCAACTCCAAAACTTTCTGTGACTTTCTGTCGGCATACCGACGGTATGCTCCGGCATACCGGCGGTATACCGGATTTCGAATATTCAATTTTCGATTTGATCTGATGTGCATTAATGACCGCATTTAATGCTCTTGAACGGTCATATTTATGACCGTTACTATTTGGCCGGCATACCGGCGGTATGCCGCGGCATACCAACGGCATGCCGTTCTGCGTGCATTCAGAGCATTAAATGCCTTCCACTCTTGGTTGTCTTATAAAAGGAAGCTCTCTCTCTTGAGCTTCCTTACCAACTCCTTCATAAATTTTCCAACAACCAAGAGCTCCACCATTAATACTCTCCCAAGCTTTTCATTGTCATCCTCTCCCAAGGTGCTAGAGTATTTAAGAGTTGTACACTTTCGATCTTCAAGTGTTAGAAGATCAACAAGCTTTCATTCTCTTTTGTTTAAAGTTGGCGAGCCTTCGTAAGAAAACTCGTGTGTAGAAGTTGGCGAGTCTTCGGATCCAAACTCGTGTAGAAGTTGGCGAGTTCTTCGGATCCAAACTCGTGTGTACTATTTGCATAATAGTGGATTAAAGCCGGAGAGAGTTCCGGGACTGGATTGCCTCAAAAGAGGATACCAGGATACATCCTTGCGTTTGCGTTTGATCTTTCTACTCTTTACTCTAGATTGTTCTTATTGCATCATTTATTATAGTTTAATTTTAATTTCCCTATTCACCCCCCCTCTAGGGTTCTACAACTAGGGTGTCTCATAGTGACACGGGCATGAAGCCCTATTCCTGGCATACACGTGGACACGAGCACGTGGTGCGTCGTGTCCTGTGTCGCGAGCACGACGCGTGCGACCGCGTGCACGACGCGGTCTGAACTCGCGTGTATCAGTCGTATTTTTACGACTGATACGGGGTTCGTTCTATGTCAACGCGTGTTGTGGACACGTGTCAGGGTGTGGAACGTGTAGCCATACGTGTGGGCTACACGTATGCACGACCACGAGACGTGTCGTGTCTCGTGGTGTGTCCACGAGCTCCTGGAACGCGTGCACGACACTGTTATTGTGTGCGCGTATCAGAGCTTACCCGAGTGTTTGTTTGCGTGTTTGGACACGTGAAACTGTGTCGTGGTGTCGTATCAGGAACCTAGGACACAAGTATATCTATGGGGCATTAGTTACCAACCGTTTGATACGAGCCATAGCTCGGTTTAGTGTGGTAATTTGAATTACCTAGTTTCGAGCAACTGTGCACAGGTTTCCTGTTTTGGGATTTTCCCAGATTTTGAATATGGATTTCAAACCCGATTTTAGTATGATTAATCCATTGTGAGAGTGTATTTTAGTATGTATATGTGTAGTATATATGTATATGTGGGTGTGGGTCAATTTTGGAAGTATTTGGTTGGGTATTTGTGGAGTTATGTATATATATACATATGTATGTATATATGTTATTGTGTGTGTGTGTTAGGGTCTGGAACTTGGTTCCAGAAATCTGGGAACCATTCTCCCCCTTCACTGTCCTGTGTTCACTCCCCCTCTCTCTCACTGTCCTTCACTCACTCTCTCATTCTGTCTCTCACTCTAAGTCTCTCTCACTTTCTTCTCTCTATATATGAGTAATATATATAAGTTTGTATATATATATATATATATATATATATATATATATATAATATATATATATATATATATATATATATATATATGAATGATATATATAATTGTTTAGGATTATATATATGGTATCTATATATAGATACCTAGGGTATATGGGTATTACATAGGCTATAGGCCTTGTGTTTATGTGGTAAGTGCATATATATATATAAGTTTTGCATATATATATATATATATATATATATATATATATATATATATATATATATATATATATATATATATATATATATATATATATATATATATAGGATATATATACATTTTGTATTAGATATATAGAGTCATATATATATATATATATATATATATATATATATATATATATATATATAAATATATATATATATATATATATATATATATATATATATATATATATATATAAATATATATATATATATATATATATATATATGTGGGTTTTGGTATTATATATAGTGTATTTATACATAGATATGTAGGTAGTAGATAGATGGTGTATATCTATATATATATAGATATATATATGTATGATTTCTAAATATAGGTTTATAAGGAAACCTATAGGTTATCAAGCCTATGGCCTAGGTTACAAGCCTATGGCATTAGAGGCTAACTCAATTTGATCTAATGGCCTAAAACACTATAAGTGACCCTTGTTGACTAAGGGTTGACCAAAGTCAACCTTAGGTCAAAGTTGACCTAGTTAACCTAGAATTGACTAGGATTGACCTAAAATGACTAGTTTAACTAGTTGACTAGTAAGACATAGTTTGACTAGGTAATTGACCATTGTTGACCAAAGTCAACTATAGGTCAAACCTTGACCAAATTGACCTAGAAATGACTTGGATGAACATAGAAGGACTATTTGACTTGAGTTTGACTAAACTAGATGATTAGGTTGACCGTATGGATTATGAGGGTAATCCTATATAGATGAAGATATGTATGGGGTTAAGTGAGATACTTAGAGTTGAGTCATGACTTGAGTTGAAAAATGGGATTAGCTTGATTATAGGATTAGGGTTGGTATTGTACTATATGTATTTATGTGTGGTATACTTTGTATAGGTAATTGTAGTATAGTATCTTAGGTATTCTAAGACAGGTTAGCCTATGTTTGGTTTTGAGTTAGCCTTATAGGGTTTGACTGGATGTTGACCATTAGTCAAGATTAACCTAGATTAGACTTGTTTAACCTTGTTTGACCTTGTATGACTTAGTTTAACTTCTTGTAACCTAGTATGACTTAATTTGACTTAGTTTGACTGTAGTGTTGACCAAATTTGACTTTGACCTAGATTGGCTTAGAATTCATATAGATTGCATTGTAGATTTCATTTACCTTCATTTTGGACATATCATAACTGTATTGCTCTATTTTAGGACATTGTGACCCTGGTACAGACATCTAATATTATACTACTCTTTTCAGAGTGACAGGCGAGTACATTCTCTGATAATTCTCTCATTTATTTGTCGATTATTGTATTTCAGTTCTAGTTAGTTCTATGTGATTCTCTGTATCAACACGTATGGATATTTCTGGATTCATGTATCGACACATACCTTACTTGCTGGCCTCTATTACTGGAGTCATTGGTATCATTCCGGAATCATTTCTGGAATCATCACGTATTGGCCAGACTCATCTCGATTCTTTTTGTCGATTTTGGATTCACTTGCTGGGCGGGGAAATATTGAGTAAGACATGTAGACATACCCTAAATTCGGAATCTCCTACTGGAATCTACCGGAAGCATAGCCATCTCTTGCCCAATCAGTGAGAGATGTGCCTGATACCTACAACCGTTTGCATGTCGACCTCGGTATTTTAAAACACACTGTTAAATCATAGTTGGACTCACCCTGGTTTCATTGATCACTGTTGGACTCATCTTGTACTGGAAATTATCTGGTATCAGATTATATGGACTGGACTCACACTGGGATTACATTAGACTTATATCGTACTGTCTGGACTCACACATATTATTCTAGTTCAGTTAGCTTTTATTACAGTCTTCATTGCCATGATTCTTCTCTTGTTTTAGTTACCTTTCTTTTCTTGTATCTTACTGTTTCTCTATGCCATCATTACCTGTATAAAACTGCCATGCTCATCAATAAAACTGTCTATAACTGCTTTATAGTTCTTTGTCATTTACTTGGGTTTTTCTAGATGAGTTGTGATCGTTCCCGTCCTGATTGGACCTGTTGATAATACTACAGATGATAATCCTGAGGACACATGCCCTGCTTACCATAGACCTGGCGAGGGATTAGCTACCTTTGGTTCTGACTCTCAGGAGTGATTCAGGAGATTAGCTAGTAGACTACTTTAGCTTTCATATTTTGGCTTGTTGTATTAAAGTTAAGATATTGAGTCTGTATTAAGTTGGTTTGAGATATTGGTGTATTATATTAGTAGTTAGTTGTTGTTGTCTTTAATTCCTTAGGTATAACTTCTGTGTTATCTTTTCGTGTTTATACTGTGTTTGAGTAGATCATACCCTTTACTTGCCCTCCATTCGGAGCTGATATCTGGACAAGTACTTTTTATATTCACTGCATGAGATTAGTTAGCAACCTAGGACAGCTTACTACCGCCGACACTGCGGCGTAGGATGGACGTACCCACTTCTCGTGCCCCTATACTGGGTGCGGGTCGTGACAATAGTCATTTTCTTTATTTGAAATTGCATTCAGTGAATTGTGCTCGTTCCATTCCTGACTGGAAACCAATATTTTTCAGGGTAGCCATGGATTCACTTAGCATGGGAGATACGGGATACTTGCAGACAAAAGCCTAGAGACTAGCTAGATAGTGGACTTGTAGTCATTCAAATATTTGTACAAGTTTATATTTTTCTGCAAATGTAGAACTTGTAAATATTGTAAAGTTCAATTATTTATGTGAATGAGCATTATTTATGATTTTGATCTTCATGGCCGTGACAGCGTTCTACCGTCGATACTGCGGCGTAGGCTGGCTTGGACACGTCTCGTATCCATTTTAAAAAAAAAATGGGTGCGGGTCGTGACAAGTTTTTGTGGTGGCCCATGCAGGTCAGTTTTCGCAAAAGATTGCGAACTCGTGATGGTACATTGTCGTACTATTGCGAGCCTGCGCCCAGGAAATGCTCATTCACAATTAGGATTAAAATAATTTAGGAGAATAACTAGGAATTGGAGTCCCTTGTTCAAGTTGACCGTTGGGTAGTTAAGGTTATTAGATAAACCATGCAATTTAGATAGCTTGCTAGAACCCTATAGGTACACTATTACTTTTGATATGACAAAGTGATCCAATGTGGATATACTATTCGCTTGGTATGTTAGGCTTGCCTATAATTAAGACGTTAATTTTGATAAACTGTTCAACTTTCTTATTTAGATATAAATTTCATATCATGAGTTAAAATTGTCTGTTTAAATTCTTTTTGCGGTAAGGTTTTAGTTTATAATTTCTGATTCTGCAATTCGTGTGCGAATTTTGAGGTAGATTGAATTAAGATTTTCCCTCAACCATAGAAATACTTATGAAATAAATACTAGGATGTTTGTATCTCTTTTGTCTTTAGTTATTTCCTCCATATTTAACTCTTTTATTTTAAACGTTGTGACTGCTAGGACAAATACCTATGCCCTATTTTAGTCAACTTGTTTGAATTTCTAGAGGCTCATGAATTTTTACGGATATAGTTAAATGAATGTTAGATAACTCAAAATGGTTAGACAGCAGCGCACTGTCGTCAATTATTAGAGAGTGGAGAATGTGGGTTCACTGCAGCCAGCAGCGCACTGGCGAGGCACAACCCACAGAATTAAAATCATCCCGAAGAACCATAGTCTGTGGAACATTGCTAAAACTATGTCGTAGTTGACCTCTTAGATCTTAGATACCTTTGTGTCAATATAAGGTGGAGTACCTGATAGCTTATCACACCTGAATCACGGAACCAAGGATTTGTCACAGCCAGATTATATGGGCAAGGCATAATTCTCGGTAAAATGATTTTTTGACGTGATCACAAGATTAGGATACTATAGAGGATAGGAAATGCCATGTATGTCCCGTAAGATCCAAAGCCAAAACTAGTGAAGGCCCTATAAGTTGGATAGCCTGTCTCCCAATCTAGCATTATGTGGTCCTTGTGATCTATTGACGAGGTAATTTACTGACACTAATAAGTTACCTAGAACGTAGAATTCAGAAGACCATAACCTATTAGTCGACCAATACCTTAAATACAAGAAGATAGTAGGAAGACTGTATGAGCAATAACACCAGGTAAGGCTTTGATTCTCTCAAAACCCGAACCACTTGTGCCTCATTTCCAAAAATCTCGCATACTTGTATTTTGACTCTCTTGACCGATGCTTCTATTGCGGCCTAATTTTTGCAAGCTTACTCTTTCATCGAGCTTGATTCAAGACGTATGCTTATTGGGGATGCCCTCTAACATATTGTCTAATCAGAATCATTGTATCACGGTCTGATCAACCATGATGCATTTGGTTCGCTTTTCATTTAATTATCCTATGTGGATTGAGATATAGATGTCTCTAGGGTCCCATCCGCGACTGCTTTGATAATTCCTCTTGAATTAAACATTCGCCATTGAATCATGTAATTGTGTTCAGTGACATCTCTCTTGAACTCTTTAGTGTTTTCGTCTTCACTGATTTGAAAGACGAAAGCTCGCAATTGATAGATAGATATAGAGTATTCCCATAGGCTATGATAGTTGTATACGCAAGTGTAGCTACCATTGACCAGCCCTGTGACTGGAACCTTGCTTAGAATTACTCGTCCTCCCTTCGACCCTAAACATACTATCCTAATCTCCTAGTCCTTGGAATCCGAGAATGATTAGGATCTTTCCTTTGACCAAATGCCAACCTAGGAGACTACCTATTCTCAAGAGACAAAGTGTTGTGAGCCTCTAACAAATACTGTTCCCTAACCTCTAAGGTGGGTAGGCTGTGAGCCTCCTAAAAATTTTAGGATATACAGGGATTACCGATTGGTTAAGATAATTTTTATTAGGATGATAATTAGTGCCCCTTGGACTCCCACTTTCCACCTAGATCATTTTGTGTCCCCGGCCGTGCCATTAATATTCGGAGCACGAGACCAGCTGTTACCTTCCAACAAATTTTATGTGAAGACCTAGACGAGTCCACCTTCATCTAGATATACCATGTCACACTCAAACCCGTCCTCTTGTACTCTATTTTTATGGTACGACTTTCAGGACAAAAAGACTAGTTATAACCCTTACCATAATACCGATATACTTTCCGACTTCTACTAGAGCCTCAACTTCGACTCATTTCCTTCGACCCAAATATATGGTTGTGACCTACTCGAAGCCCACTATGCACATGCCACTAGTGTGCCACTCAATTGAGGCCTCATGTGCTACTTAAAACATAAAGGTCACTGAAGGCGTATTTCAGGCTTATGGACCTAGCTAACCAACCCGACTAGCAACTAGCTCAATCACTTGGAAGGAATCCTATTCTAGGTTACCCTAATCTAGTAGAAAGAGTTTTATCATTGGAATCCTGTTTAGTCCATATAGATTGAAACCCAATGATCATTCAACCAACGACTGATGCCCAAATAGAGAACTCATTAAGACCACAATTTTGATTTCTCAAGTTCCGTTCCGTTATGGAATCTTGCTGGAATTAGAATTTCGAGAACAAAATTTCCGTATTGCATGGATTGTAAGACTCTCCAAGAAACGAGGAGTTCTTCAATTTAGCAAGTGACTAGACTAGAGTAGCCCAATCTAGCAAATAAATCAATGGTTCGTAAACTTTTCTTCTATATGCATCATTGGATACTCCTTACTGCTTTTGAAACTCCATAATTACTCTCTTATCTTTCTGTCATTCCTATTTCGAAGCGACGAATGGTCATGCTTATTAGAGTTTATCAACATTTTTTTTGCTACTTGTGTAAGATTGTTGCTTGTTGAATTTTGGGCTGCTTGATAGATACGAGAGGATTATAGAGACCATATGTCCTAGATATTTTTGAAAGAGTTAATAGCCACTAGTTAGAAGATTGTAATATTTTAGTGACCTGTGTTTCAAGGGAGTAGTATGACTAAAGGTGGGTAGAAGTCCTCGAGATTTCGTAAATATCAAATGACTAGAGAAGGATACAAACGATTTTTAGAGATTAAATTTAAGGAGATTGAGGTTAAGGCAAACTTCTTTTAGAAGTTTACGGAATAACTACGAATTAGAATTTCGAGGACGAAATTATTTTAAGGTGGATAGATTTGTAGCTCCCCTTCCCGGAATTTTGATAATATTTTTATTTATTTATTTGAATTAAATGGAGATTTTTAGATTTTATAGATAATTATTTTGTTAATTATTACGGTAGATGATTTTAGCCATGGTTGGGATTTGGAATACAAGGTGACTAAAAATCGTGGCACTGATAGTGCAGTAGCGTGCCTAGACTAGTGTATTAGCCATGCCAGGAAAGGCCGAGCCATAGTGATGTCCTAACTAAGAAAACCAGGCCAAGTTGCGACTTAACCCTTACCGAAGATTATTTATTTATTAATTAAATTATTGAGTTTTAGGAAACCCGGTTGTACCAAACCAGCCCGGATTGGACCCGTACCGAGCCCAAGCCCATGTGGTCATGAGAGACATCCTATGATTTTTTGTGTTGATGTATTTTAGTATTATGGTGTTGTTTTCCGTTTAATGATTTAATGAAAATATTCTTAATTAAATATTATAAATATTGTTATTAATTGATATTCAATAATATTTGTATAAAATAGGTTTGGTACATTTTCTGGGATTATTAGAGGGTGCAAAATGGTATATATACACCATTTTGGTCTTATTAAATTTTGTTACATTTATTATTATTATTTTATTGGAGGTTATTATATATATAATATTATTTTATTATTATTGGTTGTCGAATAAATGTTATATATCTATATATATTCATATTTATATAAATAAAGCTCTAGACTGATAATTATATATATATATATATATATATATATATATATATATATATATATATATATATATATTGAAAAAACTTCGGGAACCCTAGCTCCCGTGCTGGGCGCCCCCAATCCCCTTTCCCTTCTGATCCCCCCTCCCTCCCTTCCCCGCTCCGGTCGGGGGCTGCCGGGATGGCGTCCTTGGTGCCCTTGGCCATGCGGACCGCGGAGTCTCCGCCCTCCTACGCGGCGGCGCTTGTTCGTCCTGCGGACTCTCCACCCCCGGTTCCGCCTCACATCCCTGACAAAAGCTTCGACACATTCCATGGTTTTTCGGCCATCTCCTTCGATTTGCAGGACGAAGCGGCCTTGATAGCCCCTCTCAAATTTGCCCTCATCGGCAAATTCTCTCAATCTCGAATCCCGATTGCTCAGCTTCGCTCCGCCGTGGCTGCTATGGGATTCAAAGGAGATATTTCCATCGGCTCGCTGGACGCGAGGCATTTCCTGATCAAGCCCAATTTGGAGATCGACTTCCTTAGGCTGAGGTCGCGTGATCTCTGGATGGTCGGTAAATGCCCAATGCGTCTATTCAAATGGACGCCAGAATTCTCCCCCTTCGTCGAAACCTCCCTGGCGCCGGTTTGGGTCACTCTCCCAGACCTTCCCCCCACCTTTTTGCTAAGGAGGTTCTCGTTAACATTGTGGAGTGTATAGGTCTTCCCCTGGCATTAGACAAAGCCACCTCCTTGGGCTCTCGACCGAATTGTGCTAGAATTCTGGTCGAGGTAGATGTGAGTTCTACTCTACTGCACAAAGTGCGTATTCACCTCCCAGGGGATAGGAGCTTCTGGCAACCTATTTTCTACGAGAACCCTCCTCAATACTGCAGGAACTGCAAGCATAGGGGGCACTTTGCTGAAGGATGTAAGAACTCTAAGACCACCCCCAAGACAGGAATAGGGAATGGAGGGGACGGGAGCGCCTCTACTCTAGGGTCTGCCAGGAATGGACCGGCCACTGATGACAAAAGGGGAGATCGAAGGTCGGACCAGACAGGGAAGCAAAATAAGAGAGGCTCAGATGGAGGAAAAGAGATAGGAGGAAAAGAAGAGAGAGCAGGAAAAGGGAAGGGCAAAAAGCTTATGGTGATTGAA
The DNA here is from genome assembly GCA_029216955.1 of Iris pallida. Taxonomy (NCBI): domain Eukaryota; kingdom Viridiplantae; phylum Streptophyta; class Magnoliopsida; order Asparagales; family Iridaceae; genus Iris; species Iris pallida. Next base: position 7,240,063 of record JANAVB010006798.1, on the reverse strand, counting down.
GAGGAACCTGATACAGATTGTGCTCTAGAGGAAAGGAATTCACCTGGGACTAGAGGGAAGAAAATCAATGAGGAAGAAGGGACAGGGCTTGAAGACGGTAAAATCCAGGCTCTACCTATTAACAACGTTAAAGCAGGGGATAAAAACAAAGACATGGTACCCATCACTGATTTGCTAGGACAGGAAGAAATGGAAGAGAGCCGAAAGGAGAACAGCAAACATAAGCTCCTCTCACCAATTGAAGGTAATATGGGGGCTGACACTTCTGATACTGTGAAGGAAGGGGAGAAACACAACCTGGGCAATGCCAGTAAGAATTCTACTGTCTATATGCCTCCCTCTTTGTACAAGCACTGGGGGGAGGATGAGGATAGTGAAGCAGATAACTCAGAGCAACAGAAGGAAGCGGACAAGGGAGAAGAACCTATCCAGGCTACTAAGAGTAGGAAGAAGAAGAAAAAGGCTAGCAAGAATAAGGCTATCAGAGATGCACACCCCACCCCCCTCCTCAACCCTCCTTTCCATGAATAAACTTCTCATATGGAATGTTCGTGGGATGGCTAACAAACGTACTCTTACTAGAGTGACGGCCCTTTGCAAAATCCACAAAGTGTCTATATTGGCTATTATCGAACCTATGATGGCAGCGGACAGAATTACCACCTACAAAATGAAGCTCAAACTTCCCAATGGTGTAGCCGGCTGCAAGGACATCTGGCTCCTCGCCAAGGACAACATCAAAATCAGTTTGATAGATGACCACGACCAGGCTCTCACGGTCACGGTGGAAGAAACAGGTATGGACAACAAAATTCTTCTTACTATTGTTCATGGTGGCAGCAGTTTGCAGCATAGAAGACTCCTCTGGGAGAGACTTTTACACATCCGTAGCTCTCGTGAAGATTGCCCGTGGCTATGCGGGGGCGACTTCAATGCCATTAGGGGTATGGAGGAGAAGACTGGTGGTCTGCCGCCTGTCTACAGATCCATAGAGGAATTCTCCAACTTCATATTCCAGGCCAACTTAGAAGAACTCCATTACAGGGGATCCCAATTTACTTGGACTAACAAACAAGATGGAGGCAGGAACCAGAGATCGCGCCTGGACAGAATCCTAGGGGACCTACACTGGAAGGATGCCGTCTATCGATCCTCTGTGGAGCATCTCAATGACCTGGAATCCGATCACTGCCCCCTTCTTCTCACTGTGGATAAGGTCGCCCCTCCTATCATCAAACCATTCAGATTTCTCAATTTCTGGACCCAACACAATGACTTCAAAGCTGTGGTTGAAGAAGCTTGGAATGATGCATTCCACATAAATCCCCTTACGAGGATTGCTATCAGAATTAAAAAAGTCAGGACTGCTCTTGGGAGATGGAGCAAAGCTACCTTCGGTGACATTTTTCTTGTCGTCAAGGAGGCGGAGGATGCGGTGCTCCGGGCTGAAGCTAATGCCGGTAATGATGGGCAGAGTAGGGCGGCCATATTTGAGGCTAGGGCGAAGCTCAAGCAATGCTTGGCTACGGAAGAATCGTACTGGCGGCAGAAGGCTCGTATCAAGTGGGACTTAGAAGGCGATAGGAACACTAAATTCTTCCATGGCTGTGTCAGAAGTAAGAGACAGAAGCTACAAATCAACCACGTCACCAATGATGGTCAGAGCTACACCAACCAAAAGGAGATTCAAGAGGCAGCTAAGGTTTTTTTTGAAAAGCTATTTGAGCGGGAAGGACCTTTGGGAACGGGTGACCTTCTCTCCTCTATCCCTAGCCTGATCTCGGAGGAAGACAACACTATGCTTTGTGCTGACCCGACTTTGGAGGAAGTCAAAAGCACGGTGCTCGCCATGGACGGAAACAGTGCTGCGGGTCCGGATGGCCTATCGGGTCAATTCTATCAATGTTGTTGGGACATCATTGCGCAAGACGTTTTTGAGGCGACTTTGGCCTTTTTCCAGGGACTGACCCTCCCTAGAGCGATCACGAGCACCCATCTTATTCTGATACCTAAAAATGACAACCCGACGACGTTTGGGGATTACAGGCCACTGAGCCTATGCAACTTCATTAATAAGGTTTTCACTAAACTTGCTGCCAGTAGACTGGCGAGAGTGCTGCCGAGGATCATCTCGCCTGAGCAAAGCGCATTTGTGAAGGGGCGTGATATTATCGACAACATTCTTATGGCTCAGGAATTGATTAGCAGTATGGACAACAAGAAGACTGGGGGCAATGTGGCCATTAAATTAGACATGGAGAAGGCATTTGACAGAGTTGACTGGTCCTTCCTCAATAGTGTGCAGCGTGCTTTCGGCTTTGTGGAGAAGTGGATCAACATCACCTGGAGAGCTATCTCCAACTGTTGGTTTTCTCCTGTGGTGAATGGCGTTGCGGCAGGCTTCTTCAAATCTGGCAGAGGTATCAGACAAGGAGACCCCATCTCCCCCTCGCTCTTCATAATTGCGGCGAACTCACTAAGCAGGAGACTCAACAAGCTTCAAGATGTGGCGAGCTTTGACAGGTACTCCTCCCCTAATGGCTGTCCATTCATATCCCACCTTGCTTTTGTCGACGACGTTCTCCTCTTCTCGTCGGACAAGGCAGCCTCTGTTCGCACTATTATGCAGGCGGTCTCTGATTACACTAATGCTTCGGGCCAGAGGATCAACGAGCGGAAGTGCACCCTTTTTACTCACCACAGTAGCAGCTCCTCTAGGCGGCGTGCCCTCGCGCGCGCATCTGGATTCGCTGTTGACAGCCCGCCATTCAAATACCTGGGCTGTCCTCTCGCCTATGGTAGGAGACGTGCTGTTCTCTTCACCCAGCTTGTTGAGAATGTCAAACTCAGAATTGCGGGCTAGTCTAATATAATTCTCTCCCCGGGCGGCAAGTTAATATTGATCAAGCATGTATTGAGCTCTGTGGCTTTGCACTCGATCGCGGCATGTAACCCCACTGTCGGGATTATGAAGCTTCTTGAGCGACTCTTCTCATCATTTTTTTGGGGTATTAGAGATGGGCTCGACAAACATGTTTGGGCCAGTTGGACTAGTGTGGTGAAGCCGACAAGTGAGGGGGGACTTGGAGTCAGGAGTATCAAGGAGGTTGTTGACGCGTTCTCCATTAAGCTCTGGTGGAAGGTACGTAATCAAAAATCTTTATGGTCATCATTCATGCAAGCAAAATATTTCAAAAAATGTCATCCTACGAAGGCTATCGCCAATAGCAATGCCTCTCGTATCTGGAGACGCCTCATCAAGGGCAGAGAACTGGGAGAACACCACATTCACATGAAGACAGGCCGTGGAGACCATGACATTTTCGCGGAACGATGGGTCAGGAACCAATATCTGGTCCCGATTCACCAGGGCCTTGCCAACATCACTGCCAGGCATATCTGGATTGAGGGTCGGGGATGGGATTTCCCGGCTTTGACTGCTCTATTCGGGGAGGTGGCTGTCGAGGGATTCAAAAAATACTTACCCAAGCTCTCGGAAGAGGAAGACAGACTTATGTGGACTCCGTCTAGCAGTGGCGCTTTCTCGCTCAAGACGGCCTGGGACGTCGCTCGCACTAAATGGGAAGTAGACCCTATTTTGTCGGGTGTTTGGGGGAGGAAGATCCCCATCAAGTGGAGCGTTCTCAGCTGGAGGAGCCTCAAGAAGAAACTTCCTACCGACGACATCCTCCTGGACTGGGGCATTCCCTCTAACTTGCTCTGTCATTGCTGCTTGCAAGGGGTCCCTGAAACTGCGTCTCACGTGCTTTCGGAAGGCAATCTCCCTACTGCTACTTGGTTTCACTTTGGCGCCAATTGGGCGCTGCCCATTGCCTCGGTCCCCCTATCGGTTCGCATCACCTTATGGTGGAGTCTCCCGCGCCCTGGGGATGCTAGAAGAACGGCGACTGCCATCTTATGGGTTTTATGGAAAAATAGGAATAAATTCAGCTATGAGGGATCCTCTTATTCTGAATTGAAGGTGATCGCAGAAATTTCTCGCCAACTGGCTAAGTTTGATTGAGTTTTGTTGTCTTTGCTTTTTCTTTCTTTTGGGGTGTCGGGTATACTTGTTCATCATTTTGGGGTATACGGGCTTTTTGTTCCCCCTTCCCTTACCGTTCTTTTTTTTTTTGGGTATGGGATTTTTGTACCTCTTCTTTGGTCCAGCCGGTGGGCTTGGTTTATAAAGCTTTCTGTTTTCCTTTTTTAAAAAAAAAATAAAAAAATAAAAAAAAATAAAAAAAAAAAAAAAAAATATATATATATATATATATATATATATATATATATATATATAATATATATAATATATAAAATATAAAAAAAAAAAAAAAAATATATATATATATATATAAAATATATATATATGTGTGTGGAAATGTGTCATAGGGAATACATGTATTAGGCTAAATATATATATATATATATATATATATATATAGAGAGAGAGAGAGAGAGAGAGAGAGAGAGAGAGAGAGAGAGAAATGTATATATGTATCATATATGTAGATATCAACATATAGAAATATATATTGAAATATAGAAACTCGTGTATATACGAGTATATATATGTGTGTATATATAAATATATATGTGTGTATATATAAATATACGTATAGTATGTATATATGTGTGTGTATATATATATTTATATAAATAAAACTCTATGTTATGGATATATATTATTATGATATATTTTGGTGGTGATGAATATTCATTGTCGTAATGGCAGGTATGCATGGAAGTTATGTAGAAATAAATAGACATTACCTATGTGTGTACGTGTTTGTATATATAAATAAATAATAAATATATGTGTATATAAATATCGATATATATTAATGTTTGTATGTATAAATGTATGTTATATGTACATTTGTATATATAAATATATTATATATACGTGTGTATGTATAATATATATAGAAATATGTGAGTTTGTATATATATATAAATATATTTGTAATTATATGTAAATAGGTATAAGTATTTATATGTAAATATGTATGTATAAACATATATGCATTTATACATGTGAATAAATGGAAAAGAATTAACAAACAAAACACAGCCCAGGCTAGCAGCCCAGGCCAGGCCCGGCCAGGCCGGCCCACAACAGACCAGCCAAGCCCAGCCGCTCCCCAGAATACAAAATCGAGAGTAGCTGGCCCAAACAGAGAGCACCCGACGGTTTCGTTCGGTGATATATATATATATATATATATATATATATATATATATATATATAATCGGTATAGAGAGAGAAGGAAAATCGATCAAAAACTCAACCCTAATCTGATCTTCCCACCACCACGCGCACCCCAGCAATCAGGGCGGCCACCGGCGACCTCGCGCCGCCGCACAACCGTCGGACGGCGGCAGAAACCAAGCGTATGGCAACAGCACAGTAAACAGCAAGCACATGGACCGGCCAACTTCGAGGCGATGATTCGTCGCCTCCAATGGATCGTTTCGTAAACTGATCGATCTGGTATGTTCACAACATGACCCTCTCCGTATCCCTTCAAATATTTCGAATTAAATTCCACCGTACGCTTCGTAAAATCGGACCAAAGTTCGATAAAAACCTGCTCGAAAACAGAGCAAATAGCAGTCCATGAACTCACATTGGAAGATCGATTTCGATCAATCCAGGGCCAGATTAGAAATTCTATTTGAATACACCTTTAGACAACCTATAGGGCCTCGTAACCCTTCTTGTAGATTCAGATTTTATAAAGTAGATTAAAAGTTATTCAATTCTAAAGTTTTCCAAAAACCTGTTTTTAAAACTAGAAAATTGATCCACACGACGCGCGTCCCGCCATTCCGGGCAACGGGGTCGCGAACCAAAAACATCAAAAGCTGCGTAACGGCTTCGTGGTCGTGTGGGCTTTGACGGAATTTAAATTGGTCGCGTGTGCGCGACGAATTTGATGCATATCCGTCGAAATTCACCGTATCGTGCACTTTGCAAATTTCTCAATTACTTTGTGCACGCTCATCGGATCGAGACAAAACTTATGCCGACAGAATCGTATCATTTTTCTGGTCCTGTATGCCAAGTTTGGTCTGATTCTGAGACCGTTGATAAAATCACCATTTTATGGGCCCCACGGTCTCACTCAACGGGCGATTTTGTGCACGGCCCGCCGGAATCTAACTTTGGACATACGGTTGGGTTCGTATCAGAAAACTAGATCCGTAGACATATAGTTTGACAACTTTAGAGACCGTTGACGCTGGCACGCTTTTCGGTGCAAAGCGGGTCCAACGGCGGACACCGTTTTGACCCGAAATTACCGTTTTGCCCCTGTGTCCAGAATTGGACTTAAGGACAGACAATCCTAGCTAATTTGACTATTCTGAGAATGTTAGTACTGTTTATTTCAGCTTCCGGGGACTGTTGTGCGAGTTTTGACTATTGTGGCACATTGAGTAGTTCAGATTGTCGGTTTCACCAGCAAAGGGCCACAGGCGAGTACAGTTTATTGTCTGTATTTCGATATTGATCTTTACTATATTTCATTGATTAGTCATTGGTTATGTGATATTTATACTCTATTATAAATTGTTGAGTCGGGATTGAGAAGTACCAAGGATGTGTGATCCGACCGTAGACCGTGTTTATTTTCATGCAGTAGACCTCGAAGACCGTGTTTATTTTCATGCAGTAGACCTCGTAGACCGTGTTTATTTTCATGCAGTAGACCTCGTAGACATTGTTTATTTTCTTGCAGTAGACCTCGTAGACATTGTTTATTTTCTTGTAGTAGATCTCGTAGACATTGTTTATTTTCTGCAAGGAGACCTCGTAGACATTGTTTATTTTCTGCAAGTAGACCTCGTAGACCGTGCGGTGTAGCACCCCAGACCGATCACATGTCAAAGGTACTTCTAACAGTTGGGGAAAGTATTTCGTGTCTATTTATTGAAGTTGGTCTTCCGTATTTACTGTTTATTTTCAAAACTCATGATTGATGTCTAACCTTTGTTTATAGTCATTTTCTTTATTTGAAATTGCATTCAGTGAATTGTGCTCGTTCCATTCCTGACTGAAAATCAACATTTTTCAGGTTAGCCGTGGATTCACTTAGCATGGGAGATACGGGGTACTTGCAGACAAAAGCCTAGAGACTAGCTAGATATAGTGGACTTATAGTCATTCAAATATTTGTACAAGTTTATATTTTTCTGCAAATGTAAAACTTGTAAATATTGTAAAGTTCAATTATTTATGTGAATGAGCATTATTTGTGATTTTGATCTTCATGACCGTGACAGCGTTCTACCGCCGACACTGCGGCGTAGGCTAGCTTGGACACGTCTCGTATCCATTTAAAAAAAAGGGTGCGGGTCGTGACAGGCCGCGACTATAGAACAGGACGATCCTAGATAACTCTCATGAATGTGTAAAAGTGCGCATGGCCAACCAAACGCGCCACCCGATAGACCTAAGTACCTCTAGCGTACTATGTGTGCTATTTTCGAGTCTGGTTCAAGAAGACTGATTCAAGGCGTAGTCCATCAAGCTCTTCTTCAGACAAAGACAATAGTCACTACGTGAGATTCAAGGCTGTAGTCCATCTCATTTATGCATAGTATACAACTGTCCAGACATTCTATTATTCTTTTCTTACTTTCTTTCCTTCTATTACTTCGGGATTTGACCTTTTGGAGGGGATTGTTAGTTGTATGTGTGTTGTGTTCACACACACACACATGAGCTAGCAAAAGCTCAACTCCCTTGCAATAATTTTGACCGTTATGAACCCATTAAACTTGTAACATCAACTCATGTCCAGGTACAATGTACCACATGGTTTTTCATTTGAATTTTGTAACGTTTAGTATATTTATTGGCTTGATTAAATTGTCTTCATTCACTTTTATTCACTAACCTTAGAGAAAAGCCTATATCATGAGGCCAATCTCAATACTTTGAACATACTGAAAATTACTACAAAATACTCTCTCTTGCTCTCTCGAATTCTTGTCACTCCGAAACTCTTTTGTTCTTGGTTTGTTGCTCTTGGCAGAGCTAAGTCAGGGTCAATCTCTCCGAGTTATGTGCGACGACGGGATACCAGTAGAGCGGGGGGTTTTACCACTAGGAGCATCCGGAAAAGTCTGCACATAGATCCGGATTAACTCTTAGGACAGTGCTTCGTGCACGACTTCCCCGGAGGCCGGTAATTTTAACTTCTTCTTTTTTGTTTGCAGATTTTTAGAGGAAAAATATCCAACAAATATAACATTATAGTCATTCTATAATTGCTTGCTCAATATATCAAATAATTCTCTCATTCTCCGCCTCTTCTCTTCTTCTATCAAAATCCTTAAACAACTTCGTCAGTCTTTTAGTTTTAGATTATAACATAATTTAGATTTTCAATGCAACAGACGTGCCCTTTTATCAGACAAGATTACATGTTATAGTATATATATGCACGTGCGTTTCACGTATTTCATATTGTTTGAAAAAATCGAATAATATTTTCAGTTGCCTACATTGTCTCTTGGGTTCTTGTGCTTATTAACTATCATTTAGTTTTTTAATTTTTCTCTTTTGGCTTCTATACCACATTCATACATGCCGTGTGCTTATTAACTATCATTCATTTCTTAAGCTCAGTTTTTTTAATTTTTTCTCTTTTGGCTCCTATACTATATGCATGCATGCATACCTACTTTTAATAAATATTTTATTGCATCCAAACTTAACTTTATTGGATCTTTTTAATAACCCATATATCTCTATTAATTTTAATTATTATTTTTTAATTAGTAAATATATTGAAAGATATTTTTGGAATTTTTTTTTTCAGGATGCTAAAGTTAACTTTTGGCAGTAGAATAGACTTTACCTACAAGAGGGTGATCCTCAGGAGAGAAGTGTCCTTAGACATAGGCCTCCTACAAAAGCGTCACCCTTCCAGAATCAGTCGTTACTCCCTCTTCTTTAGGAGGCTATGGCAGGTGGTCATTGTGACAACCACAGAAGAAGAAAAAAATTTGTAACAATTTATGGTAAAAAGAAAAAGAAATACTCTGGCAACCAACTACCTGGAAGTTGTCCGTTGGAATCCTCATTTGCTTTCTTCCGAACATAGAAGAGAGAAAGAAAGAAAAGTTGAAGGAAACAGAGAGAGAGAGAGAGAGAGAGAGAAAGGAGAGGAGAGGTCCCATCTCCACTCTCTCCCTCTCTCCACATTTCCCTTCATCAGCCCTTCTCTCGGGGTTGTGTGTCCGATCGATGTTAGCTTGACGAGGAGGAGGTGGTGGTGGTTCGATTACGTACCAATGGGCGACGATGGCGGCCGCTTCCCGCCCGAGATCTCGACGGTGGTGGCGGTGGACAAAGACAAGAACAGCCAGCACGCAGTGAAGTGGACGTTGGATCACCTCCTCATTAACACTACCAGGGTCACCCTCGTCCATGTGAGGGCTCGGCCGACTTCCGGGACTTGTAGGTACCCTTCCTTCTCATTGTCACCGTTTGGACTGTGTTTAGTGTTATAAGTTTCTATGGAAGCTATAAACGTCTATAAAGATAGCCTGTGTAATGTAGGGATGATTTCTATAATAAATGTAAACCATAGAAATAGTTAACTTAAATTGGCCTAAACAAAAAATTAGAGAAACAATTGTGATAATAATAAAATGTAACACTAACACAGCTCGACGAAGGACAACTAAAATCGATGCGGTCCTCCGTCATGTACATGATACATCTCAAGCTAAAAAAACGAAACATCTTGTTCAGGCTATGGTCCGGGGAGGGTCAAGACGTAAGTAGAACCCTGGCTAGTTAACTCTCCCTACTTAGGTTGCATGTGCATGTGTCAGAGTCCAGTTTAGTTTTCTATATATTCCTATGTTTCGATATGAAGCCATGCACTGATTAATTACGTCATGCTTGCAGATGGTCTGACGGGTGGCTTTTCTGTGACCGAAGCAAGCCCTGAAGCAGCCCAGGAGCAACTAGAATGGGAGATGAACCAATTCTATCTCCCTTACCGAGGCTTCTGTGCTCGAAAAGGGGTATGCCAATCTTCCAACACCAGCAAATTCTTTGCCTTGTATGTTGTTTAATTATCGGTTAGTTATGTTGCACGGATACAAATACAGATATGTTATGACACAGTAAGGACACGACGATACAGACATCAAAGGCACCTTTCTTGGAGTGTCTTAGTGTTCTTTGGAGTGTTGGTGGTGTGTATCCAATGTGTCTAGCACGTGCTCAAGGGCGGACCCATATGATGGGCTAGGGTGGGCTCAAAAAAAATTTTGATTTATTTTTTTCATATAATTTTTTTTTTTTTTTACACTTTTGTGAGTAAGCTATATCTAGCTCACCATAATCTACTTAGTCCAACCCAGCTCAGATTTTTGGTTCCGTACTTGCACGTGCTAGCCCACCAGATTTTTCACGGACACTCCAAAAATATGGGCTGTGTCGTGTCGGACGCGTATCATATGCAATCCGGACACTTCAAATTACATAAGGACATAGCAAAATAGGTGACATGTCTGTATGGCCGTGTTGTTATGTGTTGTGTTGTATCTGTGTCCGAGCAATATAAGCTAAGAACTTGTAGGCATGCAGATTTTGAACCTAGCAAATATAATGCTTACCTGAAATTGCTCTTGAAATATTACGTACAGATCCAATTGAAGGAAGTGACTCTTGAAGACACCGAGGTCGCAAGAGCCATCGTGGACTACATAGTCGCCAACAACATCCAAAATATCGTCGTCGGCACCTCGAACAGGAACGCGATCACGAGGTTCTCGACTTCTCTATCCCTCCCTGTGCAGGGTCTCGTAAAACTTCAAATCTTCGTCATGAAAAAGAAGGCAGTCGGTTTCTCTCTTGCAGGAAATTCCGCAACCCCGACGTGCCTTCGTTGCTGCTCAAGGCCGTGCCGGACTTCTGCACGGTGTACGTGATATCTAAAGGGAAGGCGATAACCGTACGGTCGGCTAAGAGCGCCGCTCCCGCCAGTGCTACCCCTCCGAAGCAAGCGAGCATCCAGGCGAGCCCGTGGCCGATGCCGTCACCCGATCAAGAAGACTCCTTTGGGCAAGTCTGCTGCAACTTGTCCTGGTCATTGCGCAACTTGGGAACGTGATGAATCTCACCAACTCTTCACCAGAGATCGATCTGTGTCTTCTTGTTTTCAATTATTCTATATTACCATCTATGTTGCACGACACAAACACGGCACGACATCCTATTTTGGTGCGTCCTACCGCATTTTGGAGTGTCGGAGTTGTGTCCGATATGATTGTGTAGTGTACCTGGTTTAGATTCATTTGAGAGCCTAGCCGTACGTACCGCAACTTATTGTTTGTGATTACAATTTTTTGGACGAACAGAGCACCAAGGGGCGCTTTGAGAGGTTCAGCTCCTGCATCACTTCAACCGGAGAGGAGGTCCTTCGAGAGGTTCTCCACTCACGGAAAGATGGTGCCAGCGCGCGACAGTAGGCCCGTCGCTTTGGCTAGATCGCCGCCCAACATGAATTACTTCGACGGCCTCGACGGATCCACCCGCCCGCCAAGGCTCTCCGACTCTTGCTTCTCGGACGAAGGCGACTACACCCAGGAAGGCGGCTTGGGATCCATGGAGAACTCGCTCGAGTTCTCCTATGCTTCCTCGGAGAGCCCCAGGAACTCCTCTGCTTCCGCCGTAAGTACTTACTGACGCCGGTTGAGTTTTACTTTGTGATGGTAGTAGTAACTTGTTCTGGCGGCTGCTCTTTCAGGCCAGCCGAGACGTCGAGGCGGAGATGAGAAGGCTGAAGCTAGAGCTGAAGCAGACCATGGATATGTACAGCACTGCCTGCAAAGAAGCAATCAGTGCAAAACAAAAGGTACAAAAAAAACACAAGCAACTCGCGAAAATTCAGAAATATGAACAAGTCATTAGCAAACTGATAAAATTGACCCATTATTCTAGATTTGATTGATTAGAGTGAGAAAGCAAAAACCATTTGGCTAAATTATCCTAATGACATCCCAACTATAATGCTCAAGCATTTTTGGCACCCAAATTTTATAAATTGTTCTTTTAGACCACATTTCGTGACCCAAGAATCGCAATATCGGTATCGGAATAGGTATCAGACCGTTTTTATGAGTATCGAGATCGAAGGTATCGGCAATATCATTGGTTTCGGATCGTCGTATCAGATTTTTTGGTATCGAAAAACAAATAATTAATAATATATTATTAACATTTTATAAGAAATATTTTATATATTTAGGTATAATTTTAAGTATTTTTTATGTTGTTTCTTACTAGTTAGATAAATTTTCTCATTTTACTTACTTTTACAACTTTACTATGCTTTTACATCCTTATTGTCGAAATTGACCAGAAAATAGAGCCCCAATGTCGGTATCGGTTAGTATCGGGTCGGGATATGCCAAACCGTATCGGTATCGGCCGATACTACAAATTATGATTTCGTCAATTTAAATTAAGTACATCGATACCACTTCAAAAACATATATTGTAGTACAAAAGCGCAATTTAAATACTTGTAATTGATAGATATTCTTTTGAAGTTGTCTCAATGTGCTTCAAAATTGACAAAACTGTTTGAAAAGAGCAATTTATGAAGTTTGGATGTCAAAATCAAACAGTCAAAAGTTGAGGCGTAAAAAACGTTAGGATGCTATTATATAAGTTAATTTAGCTCCATTTGTTATAAATGTAAATCATACATGTCGAATACCTAGATGCTGAATTGCTGACACATGCTTAACATGTGTAGATTTGAGAATGCATATTAAGAACATTTCTTAATCAGAGGTCTACAATTGTTATTACACATCATGGCAATTAGAAATGACTACTTTCTGTGCGATTCTAGCACAACAATTGTCAAAGTTAAAAGATGGTGATTTCTGGGAGTACAGGCAAAAGAGCTTCACCAGTGGAAGGTGGAAGAAGCCCGAAAATTCGAGGAGCTGAGGAGCGCGGAGGAGGCGGCTCTCGCAATTGCCGAAATGGAGAAGGCCAAGTGCAAAGCCGCCATCCAAGCCGCAGAGGCCTCGCAGAGGATCGCGGAGCTCGAGGCGCAGAAGAGGATCAACGCGGAGAGGAAGGCGAAGGTCGAGGCAGAGGAGAAGAAGAAAGCGCTGAATGCTCTAGCTCACACCGACGTTCGCTACAGGAAGTACACCGTGGAAGAGATTGAAGTGGCTACCGAAAACTTCGTCGACTCGCTGAAGATCGGCGAAGGCGGATACGGGCCTGTTTACAGAGCTTGTTTGGATCACACTCCTGTTGCTATTAAGATTTTGAGACCTGATGCGGCGCAAGGAAGGAAGCAGTTCAACCAAGAGGTACGTTACATTACATGCCAAGTTACTGAAAGAAAAGTTTTAAGTACTGCATTAACAAAGATCTAGGGGACTTTCTAGAGGAAGATTAGTAAGAATATATAAATTAAATAAGGAAATTCAAGAAGTTTTCATCTGCATTCTCAGCTATGTTGCACAGACACATCAAAATTGGTGTCCATAGTCATATCGTGTTTGTACCTGTGTTCGTGTCCTTATCCATATTTTGTTCTTATTTATGTTCGTGTCCATTCTGCAACATAGATAATTACTTTTGTACCTATTTGAAAATGTCTGTATCCCGAATCCAAACTTAGGTTGCCAATATATTTTCATTTACCTTCTCCAATATCAATTATTAACTTCTTTGCATGTTTATCTATGTCGAACAGATACATACATTGTACGGTCATGTCATTGATTTTGGTGTGGGCTAGTGTATTTTGTAGTTTTCGTGTCGTGTGTGTCGTGTCTGATACGTGTTGATCTGACCTCATGACACAAACACCAAACCTAGATTTCCGGAGTGTTGGGTGCTTCCTAGATTGTTTTTCTTATGTTCTCCCCTTTTGATACGAAACCTACTTTCCCATGAAAACCTCCCAAAATCGTTTCCTTCCCTCTTTCTCACATGTACTAACTTCTGGTGTGACTACCCAATCAATCTGTAAACCTACACCAAGAACTAGAAGATGTCTTGTTTGTGAATATTTTCAGCACAGAAACAATTATTCTAAATGTTTGTTGTACTATAGGAAAACCACAGACACTCCAAATATGTGGTTCGTGCTGTGTTCAGCGGCGTAGCCAGGATTTGGATACAGCGGGTCAAAAATTGACTAGAAAATTTTTAATTCAAAGAATTATAAAAATGTAGAGGATTTTTTTTTGCATAAATTAGTCACGAATCCTAATTTCTACATCTAACATTGGTCGTCTATTCTAGTTTTTCAAATGTACTGCCCATTTTTTTCTATTCATTTCAAATACGATTGGTATTAAAATGTACATTAATTCTAATCCAATATAATCAGAACCTTAAACTTCAGTGTCATTCCAGTCAGGTCATACAAGATATTTTTGATCAATTTTGACCATTTGATCGAAAAGATTCAGTATATCTTAAAATTCATGATCTTACCATTTTAGTCATGAACCTTGACATCATAGTGTCTTATTAAAATTAAATATGATTTTCTCTCTCAAGGAAAAACAAAATTAAAAATATTTTATTTCCAACCACTAATATACTTTGACTTCATATTTCTTATATTTTTTTAACTGAAGAATGTTATACTAGAAAACAACTGCATTATATATAAGAACAAATTAAATCTTGCCATCTAAAAATAATTAAGGATAATTTATGTTATGATTCAGCTACTTGCAGTTACAAGTAAAACGAGTAAAACATTAAATTGTTTTTCATTCGTAATATAAGTAGCTGAAAGTATATTTTATATATATATATATATATATATATATATATATATATATATATATATATATATATATATATTGTTAGCTGAATGTGTGTTGTGTTCACACACACATGAGCTAGCAAAAGCTCAACTCCCTTACAATAATTTTGACCGTTATGAACCCATTAAACTTGTAACTTCACTCATGTCCAGGTACAATGTACCACATGGTTTTTCATTTGAATTTTGTAACGTTCAGTATTTATTGACTGGATTAAATTGTCTTCATTCTCCTTTATTCCCTAACCTTAGAGGAAAGCCTATATATTGAGGCCAATCTCAATACTTTGAAGACACATAAATTCTTCTTCTCCAAACTCTCTAAAATTCTCGTCTCCTTCGTATTACGCTGTTCTTCTTCATTGCTCTGGGCAGAGCTAAGTACGTGGTCACTCTCTCCGACGTCGTGTGCGACAACGAGATTCCGGTGGAGCGGGGATTTTACCACTAGGAGCGTTCGGATACGGTCTGCACATAGACCCGAGCTAACTCTTAGGGCAGTGCTTCGTGCACGACTTCCTCGGAGGCCGGTAACATTTACGTAATTTATTTTGTTTGCAGTTTTAAGTGAAAAAAATTGAAGAATTTCCAACAATCTAAGAGTTATCTTTTTTCACAAAATATTTTCTTTGTTCTTTTTCATTTTCTGTCAGAAAAAAAAAAAAAAAAATTCTTTCTGTTAACATAAGTTGCACTGTTAGCATACAAAACTTTGTTACATACAAAACAGAAGTTATTTGTTCTGTTAGCATAAAAAAAAAAAGAAAAAAAAATTATTTCTCACATACAAAACAGAAGTTATTTGTTCTGTTAGCATAAGTTGCTCTGCTAGAAATTTTTTTTTTGCTTTCTTATACATTCATTTGTTCTATTACATATTTGTTAGAACAATTGCTTTGCTAGAAAAATTCACTCTGTGAGCAATTGCTTTGTTATATATTAATTTGCTTTCTTACAAAATTGTTCTATTACCAATTTGCTTTGTTAGAAAAATTCACTCTGTGAGCAATTTATTATACAAAACTTGCTTTGTTACTGTCCATACAACTTGTTTTGTAAAACACAACAAATTGCTTTGTTATAAAACTGTTAGCAATTTTGTTGCTGTTAGCAAATATTTCTTTGTTAGCAATTTTCTTGCTGTTAGCAAATATTTCTTTGTTAGCAATTTTGTTGCTGTTAGCAAATATTTCTTTGTTAGCTATTAGCTTGCTTTTAGCAAATATTTCTTTGTTAGTTATTAGCTTGCTGTTAGCAATAATTTCTTTGTTTACTATTAGCTTCTGTTGAACTTTTACACCAATATTGCTGTCAACGTTTACACCATTGGCTTAACATTTTTTTTTGTTGGCTTCTGTTGATCATTTACATTAATATTGCTGAAAACATAGCAATTAATATTGTTTTTAAAAAGGCTTTAAAAGCTTCAATATTTATTTCTCATTGAATATTCTATTAATATTTGTCTCTCATTTAATATTATTTGCTACACAATTAATAATTGTTCATTGTCATTATTTGACATATCAATTATATTTCACATTTCAATTAATATTCATTAATCGTCATTATTTGTTAAATTGACATCTTAGACAAATACAATTGTATTAGATTTTTTTTTCAATACTAGTTTTCAATTTTACTCAATATTTTAATTTTAGGCTAAATCAAACAATTAATTGATTTAGTAAAATTCTTTTATTTTTAAAGTTCTAAAGTTAAGATTTGTTTGGGAACAAGCCGAAAGGGCCCTTCTGTCAACAAGGCGAAAAATTCGTCTAAGCGACCGGTACTTAAGAGTTCCTAGTGAACCTCCGCTTGCTGGGATCCGGCCCCTACAGCTAACCCAACCTTATCAAAACTTGAAAACTAAAAATTTAAGGGTTTATTACTAAAATTATTTTAATTGTTAATTTTAGTTTAAAGCCATCTTTATTGAGTAAATAAATTTCTGTAGTTTTTTGAAATCTTATTCTCAAGTTCTAAAGAGACTTGGAACATAAATCAGATTAGGTTGAAGTCCATAGCTATATCTAATTCCATATTAAATCTTATAGAATCTATGGCAAACCCAAGCCTAATCACTAAGAAAACCTCCTTCAAAGGAATAGACTCATATATGCCAGAGGCGAACATGACTCAGAATGGGTCTTCTAGCTCCTTCAGGTCTGTAAGCTATCAACCTGTAGTAAACCTTTCTTTCCATTCTGATAATTGGTGGTTGGATTCTGGAGCTAATGTTCACGTTTCATTTGATCGCTCCTGTTTTTTCAACTATCAAGAATCGGGTGGAGGAGGTGTGACCCTAGGAGATGGCTCATCTGCACATATCGTAGGAAGAGGAAGAATAGATCTGAAGATGACATCCGGAAAAATTCTACCTCTCCATGATGTGCTTCATGTGCCGTCTGTCAGAAGGAATCTTGTTAGTGGATCCCTCCTTGTAGCCTCAGGATACAAAATTGTTATGGAGGCAAATAAAGTAGTTTTCTCTAAGAATGATCTGTTTATTGGAAAAGGATTTGTGAAAGATAGACTTTTTATTTTAAGTACTATGAATAAAAGTTCAAATCCTTCTTTTGTTGCAAATGTTGAATCATCAAATGTTTGGCATGGTAGACTAGGTCATGTGAACTTAGGATCTATCAAAAGAATGATGAACTTAGATCTTATCCCTAAGACTTCTATAGACGATGAACACAAATGTGAGATATGTGTTCAAGCCAAACATACTAGATTACCTTTCAAATCTGTCCATAGGGATTCTGAACTCCTAGAACTTATCCATAGTGATGTTTGTGATTCCAATAGGGTCTTGACTCGAGGCGGTAGGAAATACTTTGTAACTTTTATAGATGACCATTCAAAGTATTGTTACACCTACCTCCTTAAGACCAAAGATGAAGTTCTAGACAGATTCAAGGTCTATAAATCTGAGGCTGAGAACCAGTTGGATAGGAAGATTAAGATTCTTAGATCAGATCGTGGTGGAGAGTATACCTCAAATGAAATGACTAACTTCTGTGAAGAGCACGGAATTATTCATGAGGTAACTGCTCCTTATTCACCACAATCCAATGGAGTTGCTGAAAGGAAGAATCGCACTCTTTTAGATATGGTCAATGCCATGCTTCTTAGCTCAGGTGCCCCTGATAATCTTTGGGGAGAAGCCTTATTGTCAGCCTGTTATATTCTTAATAGGATACCCAGTAAGACCAATGATAAGACACCATATGAGTTATGGAAAGGTCGGACCCCTAGGATTAATTACCTCAAAGTTTGGGGATGCCTAGCTAAAGTATGAATTCCTGAACCCAAAAAGAGGAAGATAGGACCTAAGACTGTAGATGCTGCATTCATAGGATATGCCCTAGATAGTAATGCCAATAGATTCCTTGTAACCCACTCTGAAGTAAATGAAATCTCTAATAACACAATCATTGAAGCTAGAGATGCAGTTTACTTTGAGAACATTTTCCATTCAAGGATAGAACCCCTTCATCTTCCTCTAACCCTTCTCTTACTCCGTCTACTAGTTCTCATGACCAAATGCCTAATTCTCAATCTGAACAAGTCATAGAACCTAGAAGGAGTAAAAGAGAAAGAATTGAAAAGAATTTAGAAGAAGGATTCTTCACATTTTTGATAGAAGGTGATCCCTCAACTTATGAAGAAGCCATATCCTCTCCTGATGCCCCTTTCTGGAAAGAAGCTATTAACAATGAGTATAACTCCATCATGGAGAACAATACTTGGTTTTTAGCAGACCTTCCTTTAGGCAGCAAACCAATAGGTTGTAAGTGGATCTTTAAGAAGAAACTTAGAGCCGATGGTACCATAGAAAAATATAAGGCTAGATTAGTGGCCAAAGGATTTACCCAGAAGAAAGGATTAGATTATTTTGATACCTACTCTCCTGTAGCTAGAATATCTTCTATTAGAATCCTTCTAGCTTTAGCATCCATTCATGATATGCTGATCCATCAAATGGATGTAAAGACAGCATTTCTAAATGGAGATTTAGAAGAAGAGATTTATATGGAGCAACCTGAAGGTTTTATTGCTAAAGGTCAAGAAAAGAAGGTTTGTAGATTAGTAAAATCTCTTTATGGCCTAAAGCAAGCTCCCAAGCAATGGCACAACAAATTTGACAAAGTCATTATAGAATTTGGTTTTGTACCAAATGAATATGACAAGTGTTTGTATTCTAAAAATACAAATAAAAGTTGTGTTATCTTATGCTTGTATGTTGATGATATCCTTATTTTAGGATCTTCACTGGAATTGATAAATAACACTAAGAATTATTTATCTAACCAGTTTGATATGAAAGACCTAGGTGAGGCTAATCTGATCCTAGGAATACAAGTGTCCAAATGCAAAGGAGGTTATACTCTATCCTTAGCACATTCAATTGAGAAAATGCTAAGAAAGTTTGAGTACTTTGACCAGAAACCTGCCCTTACTCCATATGATAGCAATGTTGTTCTCAAGAAGAATGAAGGATCTTCTATAGAACAACATAGATATTCTCAGATGATTGGGTCCCTTATGTATATAACAAATAGGACCAGACCTGACATTGCATTTGCTATTGGGAGACTAAGTAGATATACTAGTAACCCAAATCAGTCACATTGGACTGCATTAGACAGAGTATTTAGATATCTTAAGGGTACTCTAGATTATAAACTTCATTATACTAGACACCCTGATATCATAGAAGGTTACTCCGATGCAAATTGGGTAACTGATTCACATGATGTGAAATCCACTACTGGATATGTTTTTACCCTAGCAGGAGCTGCAATCTCCTGGGGATCATGTAAACAAACTATCATAGCCAGAAGTACAATGGACTCTGAAATGATAGCTTTGGATACTACATGTACAGAGGCCGAATGGCTAAGAAATCTTATTATGCATATACCTGTTTCTGTTCATCCTATTCCTGCTATTTCTATAAACTGTGATAATAAATCTGTTATAGAACTACTAAAGCATGATTCTGTGAATGCTAAGATGAACAGGCACCTGCAGCTGCGCTTCAAGTCAATAAAGAGCCTATTGGGCAAATATGTGGTTCTTGACTATATAAAGTCAGAAAAGAACCTTGCAGACCACTTGACGAAGGGTCTGTCTAGGACATTGATCCTAGAATCATCGAGGGGGATGGGGTTAAGCCCATAGTATAGTCACCAGCAGTGGCAACCCAACCGAGTCTGACTGGAGATCCCAAGAAGCCGGTTCAATGGGTAGAAACAAGCTGGACTAGGTGACTATTATGGAACACTGACCTTGAGATTAAATTCTCTTTAAAATAAAAGCCCAGGAGGCTGTACATGTGTACATTGATATCCCATCCCTATGGTGACAGTGTTCCTTTTGTGATATGGATAGGTTGAGTTTAAACTCTTAATAAGTCCAAGCATGATATGTAGGGTTGATTCCTATCACCAACCCTTAAGGACTTACCTATATGAGAGGTCGTGAGGGCCGCGACTATAGGACAGGGCGATCCTAGACAACTCTCATGAATGTATAAAAGTGCGCATGGCCAACCAAATGCGCCACCCGATAGACCCAAGTACCTCTAGCGTACTATGTGTGCTATTTTTGAGTCTGGTTCAAGAAGACTGATTCAAGGCGTAGTCCATCAAGCTCTTCTTCAGACAAAAACAATAGTCACTACGTGAGATTCAAGGCTGTAGTCCATCTCATTTATGCATAGTATACAACTGCCCAGAGTACATTCTCTTATTCTTGTCTTACTTCTTTCTTTCTATTACTTCGGAATTTGACCTTTTGGGGGGGGGATTGTTAGCTGAATGTGTGTTGTGTTCACACACACATGAGCTAGCAAAAGCTCAACTCCCTTACAATAATTTTGACCGTTATGAACCCATTAAACTTGTAACTTCACTCATGTCCAGGTACAATGTACCACATGGTTTTTCATTTGAATTTTGTAACGTTCAGTATTTATTGACTGGATTAAATTGTCTTCATTCTCCTTTATTCCCTAACCTTAGAGGAAAGCCTATATATTGAGGCCAATCTCAATACTTTGAAGACACAGAAATTCTTCTTCTCCAAACTCTCTAAAATTCTCGTCTCCTTCGTATTACGCTGTTCTTCTTCATTGCTCTGGGCAGAGCTAAGTACGTGGTCACTCTCTCCGACGTCGTGTGCGACAACGAGATTCCGGTGGAGCGGGGATTTTACCACTAGGAGCGTTCGGATACGGTCTGCACATAGACCCGAGCTAACTCTTAGGGCAGTGCTTCGTGCACGACTTCCTCGGAGGCCGGTAACATTTACGTAATTTATTTTGTTTGCAGTTTTAAGTGAAGAAAATTGAAAAAATTTCAACATATATATATATATATATATATATATATATATATATATATATATATATAAATTGTTGTAAACGTATAGGATACAATCAATACGCTCCAAAATATACTCGGACACACCAAAATATGTGGTGTATCTGTGTGCCGCCTTGTTCTTACAGTGTTCGTGTCGTATCTCTGTGTCCTTACCGGAACAATTCTAAATGTTAGTTGTACTAGAAACCTGATGCAGTCTTTGTTCATACGACCAAGAAAAGGAAGTTATTCAAATCTGATCGTTCTGTCTTACCTATATGATCAATCAGGTTGAGGTGCTGAGCTGCATCAGGCATCCAAACATGGTCCTGCTGCTAGGCGCCTGCCCGGAGAATGGATGTTTGGTCTACGAGTACATGGAAAATGGGAGCTTAGAAGACAGGCTCTTCCGTCGCGGCAACACTCCGACGATACCATGGAGCGTGCGCTTCAGAATAGCCGCGGAAATAGCTACAGGACTCCTGTTCCTCCACCAGACGAAACCGGAGCCGCTAGTCCACCGGGATCTCAAGCCGGCAAACATCCTCCTGGACCGGAACTACACGAGCAAGATCAGCGACGTCGGCCTGGCGAGGCTGGTCCCGCCGTCGGTTGCGGACACCGTGACGCAGTACAGAATGACGTCGGCTGCCGGAACGTTCTGCTACATCGACCCGGAGTACCAGCAGACCGGAATGCTCGGGATCAAGTCGGACGTGTACTCCCTGGGGATAATGCTGCTCCAGATAATCACGGCAAAGTCTCCTATGGGCCTGACGCACCACGTGGAGAGGGCCATCGAGAGGGGGCAGTTCGAGGGGATGCTCGACCAGACGGTCACCGACTGGCCGGTGGAGGAGGCTCTCGTGTTCGCTAAGCTCGCTCTGAAGTGCGCGGAGCTGAGGAGGAAGGACCGGCCTGACCTGGGGATGGTCGTCTTGCCGGAGCTCAACCGGCTGAGGAACCTCGGGCACGCGTACGCCAAGCGTAACTCCAGCAGCAGTACTGGCAGCAATTTCTCTGGCCCGCGCCCCTACAACTCGGCGCAACAGCAAGCACCGCGGATGTCTCTCAGCCAGGTGATGGCTTGTTCTGTACTTGAACTTGACATGCATTGATACTGATAGGATCCCGCTAGATTGTCCGCGGTTTGTAACTGCGGGCATGACCGCGGTCCCATATGGCTGTCAACCATTGGCCCCTCCTGCTATTGTCGGGCCCCATCCTGACCGGGAGCCAATGACCGACCGCAACGTCGACCGACAGTCACGCCTGCGATTACAAACCGCGGGCAAATATCATTTCCGATGGCGATACTGACAAGTGTGGTCTAACTTTGATTTTTTTTGTTCTCGTAAATATATATAGGAACAACAAAGGAGCGTACCAAACGGGCGTCCACCATGGATGTCAGCTCCTTACAGTTGACGGCGCGCACGAGTGGTATGTTGTTCGAACGAACAAGTAAGCAAACCGAGCAAAAGAGAGTTGTTGCTGTTTCCTAAACTAAATGTGTTGTATTTTACTTGTTCTTTAACGACAAGAAGAAGTTGCAGCAGAAAGATCTTGTACAAGAAGAGCGGTCCTTCTAAGATTTCAAGAGGGATCGCAAACTGAACTGAACAAGAGGATTCTACAATTTGAACTCTGATCCATGCATGGTAATATATGAACTGTGGACTGGTTACCATATATGAATTCTTCAATTTATCACATGTAACAACATCCACAGTGGATACACTCCAAACACATACTCTAAATTATTAAAAATTGTGTAAATTATTACTTTTGGAACGTCTCATTGATATTGGCATACAATGGTACTCTAAAAAGATACTCCAAATTAACATCCTTCCTTCTTCTTTTTTTCTATTTATTTTCCTTTCTTGTTTGATAACATTTTCTTCTCCCTCTTTTTTCTTTTTATTTTATTTTTTTTCTGTTTGGTAAGAACGATTAATTTGGTGGGTCCAAAAATTAATGTAGCAGGACTATGGCATGCTCAAAATCTGGAATATCTTTTAGCTTTCTAGTAAATTTTAAGTATGGACAAATGTCCACTGTAACACTTAAAATTTTTTCCACTACGGATGCTCTAATATATTATGTATATATATCCACTGGAAAATATCTATTAGCTGGTCCATGCCACGTGTACCTTTTATACAAAGAGAATTCAAAGAGAATTGCATGTATAGCGACTTAAAGTGAAATTGCTTTTAGACATCGATGAAGTTACAATAGAAGACCCAAAACGCCCCTTTAAAAAAAAAAAAAAAAAAAAGGAGGTTATTGGTTATGTGCGAAATTATAAGGTGTTTTTGTAGCGTCCATGTCAACGCCTAACTCTTGCGTTTTTTTTTCTCATTTTTTTACTTAATCACATATACAACGGCTACCATAAATTTCCGTGGTCAAACTGATCCAAAAACCTTTTTTTAAATGGTGTGTATATGGCGCAAAAATGACAATTGAAAGGGTGTATCTGACAAATCCTTTTTGAATCCGTTCGACCATTGGTTAATTTCTCTCTAATCAATTTTAACAGCACAACATACGCCCTACGCAGGGCCGGCTCGAGCATTTAAAATATCCCCTCATCTCTCTACATATTTTTTTAGAATGCAAATGCAACAAATCTAAATACAATATAATTAGTACTAAGAAACTCCAAGTTCTAAATTTATAACAAAGTTTATGGATATTTTCAGATTATACTATAAAAAAAAACTGGATGGCAGAATATGGATACAAAATAATACATATACAAAGTAGTCAACGATGACAAATATCATGTCAGGGGTCATAAAATTTTTCATTGCAAGAATGAAGATAAATATGGAGAAAACTTTACAGAAGATGGAATCAGGAATCATATACAAATTTTTTGGATGCCATGAATCATGAAATTATTCGTACACATGGATAAAAAAATTAATTGCCAATAACAAACATCACTCAAGGGCCAGACAAGTTTCCTAGTCATCACTAGTGCCGACTCTCTCTCACAAAATAAAAATAATAATCATAAAAAATAATAGTATGTGCAATAAAAAGATCAACCTCACTCAAGCAAGGATCAAGCTCCTTTTTGTCGTGACTCATAAAATCGCTTCAGGTTTGGTCGCCGGAAAATACTAAGTGGAAAAAAGAAGGAGAAGATGCTATTAGAAATTGAGAGAGAGATGATATTAGCTTAGCAAATACAAAGTGGAAATGGAGAGAGCGTCTTATTTTATGTTTTTTCAGATTTTTTGTAGGAGAGAGGAGATGAAAAAGTGACTTAGAAATATGGCGGCAATTTTTTTTCTATAGGTTTTATTTCATTCTTCTCCTGACAATCATGGACATCTCCAGGCAGGGGCGGAGCTAGCCTCAAAAGTTGAGGGGGGCTAAAGGTATATGGTAAGAATTTTTTTGTGGAGTTGTGTAAAAACATAATATCATAAATGAACAAAAAATATATTGAAGACAACTGATAGTGAACACAAAGAACATGTTTGACTGGCATCAAGTTTGTGAAACCCAGGCAATAGCTTACAAGCTAATATTGTAATTCTCATAAATGAAAAAGCTTACATGATAATGTATAAATTTGGGAAAAAAATCATACCTCATAGGACTGCATAAACCAGCTGATATGAGATGAGGGAATAGAGGTGCATCCCATGCCAATCTTTCTCACTCATGAAACTGCAAGTGGTACCAAATCCAAATCCACAACTTCATGAAGAGTTAGTCAATACACAGAATGCTTAATAGAAGCAAATTCATTTCTTAATGAAGAGTTAGTCAATACACAAACTGCAAATGAAACCCCAGTAGCAAAAATATGTGCAGACCCAAATAGATATTTCCAATCCCAAATGTACAAAATACCAACTTAGAAATGTGTTTGTGCTTTTTTTATATGGAGAGAGCTTGCTCTCAACATGCCTTGTAAAATTTTAGTCCCACATCGAAAATACACCATGAGTTATCTCAACATATATACTTGGTTGTGTTGTTGAGAGATGCACATGGGGTGGTGACCCTAAGGAGAGAACCATGTGGGTGATTTTACTAGGAGGTAAGAATAAGGCTCCAAGGAATAAGCATTAATGCTTTTGTCATTCTCTTGGATTAATTCCATTTGGAGCTAAGCTCCAAAGGGGCTTAGCGACTCGGACTCGGACTCGGGCTCATGGGCTCATGAGGCGTCGGCTCATGGGCTCATAGGCTCATGAGGCGTAATGTGGCATTTTGTTGGCGCCTTTGCACTTAGCACGTCATGCGGCCATGCGGCTCATGCGGCCAGGCTGCTGCTGCTGCCGCATGGGGGGTTCCGCTGACTGTGCAGACTACTAGTCAGTTATGGAAAGACTGATTCAATGCGATTAATTCAGATCCACTTTTTATGGGATTTGAATTAATTTCGTTGCTATCTTTGTGGGATTTGAATTAATCTCGTTGCTATCTTTTTGGGATTTGATTCAATCTTTCCATAACTGAAGAGGCGGCTAGGGTTTCCACCCTCTCTCTATATATACTCTCTTCTGGCCTCCTTTGTGAGGACTACGAAAATTATAAGTCAGAAAAAGAGAAAGAGAGAGAGAGCTGCTGCCGCCATTGCAAGTCCATCCGAGGAGTCAAAACAGAGGTGACTTCGAGCGTTCCACAAGTTCTTCAAATTTGCTGGTTCCTGGAAGCATTTCGTGTGGGGTGAATCTTGCGTTGAGCAACGGTGTTTTGACACCCCAGCATTTTTCTTCTTCTCATCTTTCTCTAGATTATTGTAACTCGTTCTGTCCCAATTGCAATACGTTTGCAAGGAAGAACGAGAGATCTTCTCTTCTCTATTTTCCTCCTCCGTATTGAAATCGGGTTATTTGATTTTTGTATCATCGTAGATCTCTGTTGCATCTGTTTTACCATCTTTGATCAAGCCCCGGGACTAACAAAATGCTCCATCATAATGCCAACTCACAAGAAATGATACCAACTTAGAAATGCCAAATAATACCAACTTAGAAATGCTCCATCAATACATATTATATTGAACTGTAATGCCAACTTAGAAATGCTCCATCATATATAATGCTCGATATTATGCTCCAGCCAACTCACAAGACTTAGTCTGTACATAAAATGCTCCATCATTATACAAAAATGGAAATCCTATATATAATAGATAATTAGTTTTACTTAAAAGTTTCATAAAACTTAGAATCAATACAAGCAAATTCACCCAAAAGTTACCCAAAAGTTAATATTTTCATACAACTTAGAATCAAATACAAGCAAATTCATTGCACCCTACGATCCATTAATTGTACCCTACGATCCTTAATAGATGCAAATTCATCAATTATTGAATCAGGATCAATATCTTCAGCAAGTTCTCTGTTGATAAAAAGGATCATAGAATTTCTTAGAAAGTCGTTGTCCATCTTGTTACGGAGTGGTGATTTAACAAGCTTCACGGCCGAGATAGCTCGTTCTGTAGTTGCTATGGAAACAAGAAGGGTTAGTATAAGACGAATCAATCTATCGATGAGATAATAATTCTTGCACTTGTTTGTTTCAAATAGCTCTCGACATAATTCTGAGATGCTGGACATATTCAGAAATTTTGGATGATTGGGGATATCGAGTTTATAGCATTGCAGCTGACATCTCAAATTACGAAGCTCTTGCAAACTGAAATCATGAGAATAAAATTTATCGGCGAGACTACAAATATCATCAACTTTAAATGATTTATAGTTATCACCGGGTTCTAAAGCAGAGCTGAGGGTAAGAAGTTCCATTGTCTCTTCGGAAAATCTCTTATTTAACTCTGATAGCTGATAATCAACCACATTGTTGAAAATATCAAAGTGGTAATGATGCATATTAGTGATTTGCGAAGAACGACGAGTAGCCACTTTGTAAGGAGCACACATGTCAGGCATATCTATGTCATTCTTATTGCAAAATAATTCCACTTGCATAAAGAGAGAATCCCACCCATCTGCTCTTAAAGTCTTCAAGAGTTCCTTTGCAAGGGAGACCATATTCATAGCATTTAAAATATCGAGAGATTTGTGTTGTAAGTCACGACAAAGCAAATCAGTGATGCCCATAATCTTGCTCATTAAATTCAAGATAAATACAAAGTCAAAGGATTTCAACGCCATCAAAGCACCAGCATCTTCCCCGCGTATAGAGTTTGAAGACCCCTCCTCAACCATTTTTGTAAGAACTTTGCAAGTTGCATCATACATAGCTATCAAGCTGCAAATAAAATTAAAATGAGAGCTCCACTGAGTGGTTCCGGCTTGATGCAAAGTACAAATCTGATTGGCCCCTCTACCAGTCGTACGTTCACCATTAGCTATCATATCTGCAATTTCAACAGCTTGAGCAGATTGTAATTTGGTAAGACGTTTAGGAGAAGCTCATACAAGGTTAACAATGGACGTTAGTTTTGAAAAGAATAGCCAAACAGAAGTTTCATCATTAGCAGCCGCAACCAAAGCTAACTGTAGGCGATGGGCAAAACAATGTATATAATATGCATATGGATTTTTTTCAAGAAACTTGGCCTGCAGTCCATTCCATGCACCTCGCATATTACTAGCACCATCATATCCTTGACCTCGTATATTTTGTATATCCAAATTGTGAAAAGCAAGTACTTGAGATATATTTTCCTTCAGAGTCAATGCAGAGGTATCTGGAACACGAACAATCTAAAAAAAAAGGCTCTCGCACAAAACTATGACTATCAACAAATTCAAAACAATAGCCATCTGTTCTTTATTAGACTCATTCCTTGCTTCGTCAACAAGAATACAGAATTTTGCCTCCCCAACCTCTGCACGGATCTTAGTTCTCACTCTAACATCTCCTTTTGAATATCTGGTGAAGCATATTTTGCATACTCTGGAGCTTTTTCAAGGACTGTATATGCAACATTAACATTAAATTTTGCCATCATTTTTACCAGTTTAATAAAATTTTCACGATTTCTCGAACTAGGAGACTCATCATGGCCTCTAAAAGCACAAGCTTGAAATGCAAGCCAACGAACGCTTTAAATGGTAGCCTTAAGCCGTAACCTGTTCTTTTGAATTTCTTCAGAACTTTGAGCATTCATTACAATGTTAATGTGTCGAGTCGGATCAGCCAAATCTTGTATACCTCTAAGTGCATTGTTATGTGGTGAAGTGGGCTCTCCTACATGTTTCAAAAATGCACAATTATCTCCATCATTTACCCTCTTCCAGCTTTTAAATCCTTGAACTGTGAATGCCACCCGATTTGATCTATTACCTTGAAAGAGGAAGCATGGAAAACAAAATGCCAATTCTTTTGAAGGAGAATACTCTAACCATGAAAATTGTTGGAACCAAGAGTATTTGAATCTCCGAAATTGGTTGCCGAATTGAGTTCGTGGATATTCATGAAGTTCAGTTGATATGGCCCCACTTTAATATAAGCTCTTCTAATATCGTCACGTTGATTAACAGGTTGTTTCCAAATTGGAATACGCAATCTCGGATCCCTTTCAATAGGAATAGAATCAAAATCATGCGTTTGAGGATTCAGAGGACATGGTTGTAAGCTTGGTACCGCAGTTTCTTCATTATAAACATTAGGCGTTTGACTTGATGTTTCAGCAGCTCCTAATCTTTGAAAAAAAATGAAGTTATAGGTCTCACTCTCTTCTTTGAAGGTTGATGATGTTCCATAACCTAAAATTAATTATATATTAAAACCTAAAATATAATATAGTAACTTTTTGTGAATATTAAAAGACAGTTATAAAAATTAGGAATTGTTTGTGAATATGAAAATTCTCTATGTGGGTTCATAAAAAAAATTCTCTATAGGGAATAAAGAATTGTACCCTTTTTTCTGTTGCTGCCTGGTGGTCTCCTCTTGTGAAACCCCAAATTAACAAGCAAATCCTAATTTATCACATTGCCACAAAAATTTGTCGATTGTTGTCTTGCATTTGCTGGTGGAACATTCTGACCCAAAGAGAGAGAGAGAGTGTCAGAGAGGAAAATGATATATTTTTTTTCTTCCCAATTAAAAAAATCGTAAGTTTATGATGCAAAATCATATAAAATTCAAGGTTATCTGAGTAGTGCAGCTATCTATTAAGATCCAAAACATACTATACCCAACAAATGCAATCAAGATCTGAATCAAATCCATTACAAGAAAACATACACAAATCATATAAAGAAGCTTGTTGCAATTTCTTTCCAATTGAACATGCAAACAGAAGTCTGCCCTCTTCTTGCAAACTAAATTATTACTGTGGATGATGCAATCATGCAAACAGAAGCCTGCCCGTAGCCCTCTTCTTATATATATATATATATATATATATATATATATATATATATATATATATATATATATATATATATATATTTAAACAATTAAACATGAGCCGGTTGCAGTTTATTTCCAATTGAAGAGCATACATACCATTTTCAGAGGTAGGCGTGCTTCAGTGCTTGTGCTTTTGCTCCTCCCTGCTGCTCTATAGCGGGAAGATTGTTGACGGCTGGGCTACTCTCTCTATTATGTGGTTGCTCGGTTGGCTAGGGAGAGAAGAGAACTGAGATTAGTTGTTGGGGGCGGGCTGGAGGGGCAATTGGGTTGGACTGCCCAGAGAGGGCTGGGCTGCCAAATGCCAATGTCCAAAAAAAAAATTTAAATTTTGGGCCGGGCTACAGCCCACCCATGCCCTCTCTGGGCTCCGCCTCTGTCTCCAGGTCCATAATTTTTTTTATTGGGCAAAAAAAAAAAAAAAATAGTTGCTTCAAAAAAATGGAGGCTCCCTTGGGGGAGGAGACCCTAGGTCTGTCTAGCCCGCCTTCCCCCCCGGAGCCGTCTATGGCCCTACGGAAGGACGTTTTGACCTAATTTTATTCTCATAACTCAATTAGTGTTTACGTCGGTCCTTTAAAATGATGTTTTGGGCCTCATGTTGCAATTTTTACAAAACTTTATGCTCTGGACGAAATATCATCCAACTTTGGTGCTGTATTTGCAATTTTCTGTAAAAGAAAAATAATACTAAATCATTTTGGAAAGATGTGCATTCGTCATCCATGAACCAAAGTTTTGGAAAGAAGATCACCAATTGGGTTTTAGTTATTTGATGTCTTTGTAGTGCCGTAGAACAATAATTTGATTTGCCTAAGAAACATTTCATACTTTTTTTTATCAGCAATCCAAAGACTATAAAATGGTAAAGAATCATGAAAATATAACATTTGATTAATTTGAGTAGAAGTACAAAGTTCTCGATTAGGAGAATAGAAGAAGGTTTTTTCTAAGGGCACTACCAAGTTTACTTCGGGGCAGCCCAATTTTTTTCCAAATATTACAAGTTTGCCATCAATTTTTTTTACTTGGGGGCAGCCCAACAATAAGTATAAAAGATAACTTTTCTAATTTTTTTCTCTCTCCCTCCATCTACTCTTTTCCTCACTCCCTCAACTCTTTTCTTCTCTCTCTCAACTTTTTTCTTCTCTCCCAACATTTCTAAGTCATAGAATTAAGCCCTAGTCCAAAAAAATTTACCTAATTTTTCTTCCTTTTCTTTCCGAGAATTATTCCCAAAAAAATTCTCATATCTCAATCATGTTTGGCACAAATTTTTTTCCAAATTTTAATCAGCTACCAAAAAATGTTTCCACTCATACTCAAAATTAGAAAACATAAACATAAATATTAGGTTTAGAATCATTATAGGGTTCATGAATGAATTTTTCGAACATGGTAATTCTCACATATTTTTTGAAACCCTAACCCTAGAACACGACAAATCGTTATGGTCGTTCGGCTGCTACAGTTTCAAATAGGACTGCAAGGAGCCTGGCAGTCCTAATTGAAATTTTCTGTTAGGAGAGTTTTAAATATAAACTCTCCTCATAGAGAGTTTAAATTAGGACTGCCACACCCCTGGCAGTCCTACTCTAAAGGAGGACTGTCAGGGTGCTGACAGTCCTAATTGAAACTTGCCATTCTCCGTGTAATTTAGTACGGAGAATGGCTATCTGATCCAGTATTAGGACTGCCATCCTCCGGCAGTCCTACATTGAACTAGGACTGCCAGGGTGCTGGCAGTCCTAATTGAAACTTGCTGTTACAACAAGTATCAATTAGGACTGTCAGCACCCTGGCAGTCCTATTTGTAAGTCATTGAATTAGTATTTGTTTGCAATTCTGTAATGCCTATAGTTCGTATTACGTATCTTGGTATACGTGTACGTATTCTTGACTCGTATTGCGTATTTTTCTGTATGGTTATTTTGGCATGTCATTGGTTATGGCTTAGCTTGGTTCAGCTTAGCTTGGTTTGGTTTGCTTGTGGGTTCATCATGAATCAAAAGAAAACCCCCACCTACCACCACCACCCTCATTTATATTTTCACCTAACTCTCTCTCTCTCTCTCTCTTCATTTATTCTTCTCCTTCACTTCTTCTTCTCCACCATTTACTCTTCCACCTACCAGGAGAGGGAGCTAGGCAAGTGCAAACTTGCTTTATGATGGATCTCAAGTTTTATTGTTCCATTCTCTTCCTTACTTGATTCTAAGCCTCTTTAGAACTTGACATTTTTGGATTTGATGGATGGATTCTTGTAGATCTAAGTTTGTAAACTTTTTGGGTTTTTCTTGGTTTTGATCTCTAAAACTTGGTTATTTTCGAAAACTAGTGTTTCTATGTTGTAGAGAATTCAATTTCGTGCAGTTTTGGCTTTTGTTTCGCTTGATTTCGACTTCGGATGAGGAAGTTATGGCCAAAACAATTTCTGGTCATTTCTATGTTCATCTGCAGCATGAACAGCATGTCGCAGAAGGCGCATGTCGCAGTAGGCGCATGTTGCAATGAGGCGCATGTCGCAGTAGCCGCATATCATGTCGCAGAAGGCGCATGTCGCAGTAGGCGCATGTTACAATGAGGCGCATGTCGCAGTAGCCGCATATCATGTCGCAGAAGGCGCATGTCGCAGTAGGCGCATGTTGCAATGAGGCGCATGTCGCAGTAGCCGCATATTATGTCGCAGAAGGCGCATGTCGCAGTAGCCGCATATCATGTCGCAGAAGGCGCATGTCGCAGTAGCCGCATATCATGTCGCAGAAGGCGCATGTCGCAATAGGCGCATGTTGCAATGAGGCGCATGTCGCGGTAGGCGCATATCATGTCGCAGTTGAGCCACATGAGGCGCATGTCGCGATAGGCGCATATCATGTCGCGCATGAGCCGCATTAAGGCGCATGTCGCAGTAGGCGCATATGGTGTCGCAGTTGCATGCATGTCGCAGAATAGGCCGCATAATGCATATTTTGACTATTACTAACTGTTATATGTCCTAATTGACTGAATTATTGCTCGAATTTCTCCCAACTCCCAACGTGGAAGTTGTAGATCTTTTCCTTAGCAGCAAGAATATGTCTCTAGTTATTTTATGCAAGTTTCTCTCATTCATAATATTGTAAGAATAGAACACGATAGTGGCCCGCTGTGGCGCACTCTTGACAAGTAAACTGACATGATATATCTCGGCATGCTGTTACGACAGCTAGCCTGACATAATAAGTATGAAATACCTGGACACCGTGGGCGATTGTGTTTGTAATAAACTGGTACTGTCTTGCATCATGTCTAGGATGGGGATCCCTGAGTACCACGGTCAGGGGTACCTATTGAAATTGACTAAGGCTAATTAACTAGAATAATTCAGTAGTCATGAAGAGATTTCCAGCTATATACAATTCCGTTATCTGGGCGCACTAACGAATTTGTAGCCTACCGACGAGTAGGGCACATTTCCAGCACACAGTTACGTGTTGCATTCTTCATAACGGACATTCGACCCGGATAACCTGGATGGTCTGCAGGGCTTGTGGCTGTTGGGATAATCTCATTGCATCTTGCTAGTAACTAGGCCTGTGATAACCCTAGTTAGTTAAAAGTATCAAGCCGTACTCTTGATTGGCCGTGATTGATTGGATGAAATTTATTCCAGCTTAGTCTTATCCTGATCCTGTACGAGATTGTATCAGGACATAATTTCTTGTATCGATAAATGATGGGATACCAAGTTCTGTTCAGATGAAGGGTTACAACCCCGGTCCTTGTTTGGTTTAAGGGTTGTAACTTGGCTATCTGAATAGTTCCATGGTTATCTTATCATATATCGTCCTGCTTATTGTGCCCGCCTTAACAATAAAGATCAGGGGTCCAGTTCTGTTCAGGCGAAGGGTTACAACCTCGGTCCTTGTTTGGTTTAAGGGTTGTAACCTGGCTCCCGGAGCAGTTCTGTGTCCTCTCTTCGTTTATTGTCTTATTGTAACCCCCTGTCATGCTCGTCATGTTTTACCTTTACTTCAATACCATGATTATTTATACTGGCCTTAACAATAAAGATCAGGGGTCCAGTTCTGTTCAGGCGAAGGGTTACAACCCCGGTCCTTGTTTGGTTTAAGGGTTGTAACCTGGCTTCCGGAGCAGTTCTGTGTCCTCTCTTCGTTTATTGTCTTGTTACCTTATCAATAGTAATTGAGGCGAATTTCTATTCAGGCGAAGGATTGCAACCCCGGTCCTTGTTTGGTTTAAGGGTTGCAGTCTGGCTACTTGAATGGTTTCTCCGTGTTCAATATATTATTGTTATCTCAGCTATTATCACTATCTTTTAATTACCTTACTATTTATTTGTGATATGCTGGTTTTAGTTCCTAAGTGAAGCCTCCTTTGTGGCACTTGCTCTTTCTGGGGTCTGACCCAGCTGGTTTTGTGTGGCCAGATATCGGAGCAGCACCAGAGGATCTACCTACTATCCAGCCAGATGGTGACCACCAGGCGTAACCCTGGCAACGAGTGGGTTTCTTTTATCCTCCCACTTTATTGTAAAATTATTCTTTTGAGGCGTTTAGCCGACGAGCACGTGTTAGCTCGATTGCCCTTTATTTACTGTCTGCCTACGGGCTGTAACATGATTGACAGATCCTAGGGTTGATCATGTATGACTGAACTCTTGCTAGTCCTAACATTTTGTATGACTAGCTTCATGATCATCCAATATGTAATGTATGGGACGCCTTGCTATTATATATTTGGTGCTCTGACATCTTGTAACTACTATTACTTGCTTGTGATGGAGACAATAGGCTTGTTCATGACCATAGAAGACTGTTGGCTTGTAGTTAAATCCTCATGTATCTAGACAGCCGTGACCGTATAGCGAGGTGGGTTGCACTTCAATATACGTAGCTGGCTATGTACGCTCTCGCTCTCCAGTATTCTGGTTCTGGGACGTGACATGGTTTTAGTGGTGGCCCATGCAGGTCTTGTAATTCAAGATATGTGAGGGTTTACCGAATAGATGTCTCAATCAGTATTCGTCCTTGATCTCTGCTCGTATCTTTCAAATCTCTGAGAATCTTGACCTGATCACATGCTTGTATCGTTGATCTATCCTGGTCCTTTCTTATTGTTTTCTATGTCGTCTTCTTCAGCGGCATTGTTCCTGGACCTGCCGATCAGCAAGGCGGAGCACCTCCAGCGTACCAGCAGCAACCTGGAGATCAAGCCCAGCATTCAGGAGTAGCCTCGAGAGTTATGCCTACCGAAGGAGAACCACCAATTCAGCCCGTCCAGCCTGCAGAGCCTGATGATGGCACTTTGGCGGGTCTCATCAGGTCCCTATTAGCTTCCCAGGATCGTCGCGGAGATGTCTTACACCAGGCGGTGGCAGATGCTTTGACCAGAGGAGGTCATCAGGGTAATAGCGCGGCCAACAGCTTCAAGCGCTTGAACCCTCCCTTCTTCGACGGCAGTGAAGATGCGATCGCTGCAGATGCTTGGCTTCAGGACACAGAGGTAATTCTAGAAGCAGCCAGGACTCCAGAGAATGAGAAGGTGGCCGTAGTGCGCCTGCAGTTACTAGATCTTGCCCGCAGCTGGTGGACAGCGCATGCCGATGGATTAGTGGCCCCTATTTCATGGGTAGTATTCAGGGAGAGATTCCAGACCAAGTATTTTGATGCTGTAGCTCGGTATGACCTACAGACGAGGTTCACCAATCTGAAGCAGATGGGCAGGACGGTCGATGGATATGCGACCGAGTTTTCTAGGCTTAGTCGGTTTGCTCCCACCTTGGTAGCAACCGAGTTCGATAGAGCCCAGCGGTTCCAGCAGGGGCTCCACCTAGAGATTTTATTAGCGGTGGAGCAGTTTGAGCATCAGACTTTTGATGCAGTATTGAAAGCAGCCCGGAGGCATGAATATACCTCCCAGAGAATCGTGGATAGGACCGGAGGTCGGAAGCGATCTTACGGCCAGATGAATCAGTCATCAGCACCAGCCCCGGCAGCCAGGGCTTTGACCATTGGAGCTCCGAGGCGGGCGGCCTCAGTGACGACGGTTCAGCATTCTACCCCGATGCACCCTCAGCAGCAGAAGCAGAAGCAGTCTTCCGCAGTGGGATGTTCACACTGTGGGAAGCCAGGTCATGTGGTATCGGAGTGTCGCAGAGCACAGGGTTTGTGCTTGGTTTGTGGTGCCCCGGACCACAGGGTTGGGAACTGCCCGAACAGGGGGAGTTCATCGGCCTTCTCTAGTCCTTCAGTTAGAGGACCAGCACCAATCCAGCAGCTGCAGCTGCAGTACCCGTTCTCGAGGCCATTGTCGATGCAGGCCCAGGCATTCCAGCAGCAGAGACCGCAACAGTATGCCCAAGCCCAAGCCCTGATCCAGAGCAGACAGAGGAATTTTTAGCAGAGGGGACCCGCACCCAGAGGACATGGTCAAGTGCTGGCTTTGACCATGGGAGAAGAAGGAATAGCACCAGGTGAGGTGGTAGCAGGTACTATTCTCGTCAACACCTTTCCAGCTTCAGTATTATTTGATTCTGGTGCCTCGTATTCATTTATGTCTGCACGATTTACGACACGGATATGACTGGAGCCAGAGTCATTATCAGTAAGGCTCAATATACTTACTAGTAATGGACTTGTGGGAGTAGATAGGGTATTTTCCTCGTGTCGGGTCGTAGTTAGCGGTAGAGAATTCCCCGCTAGATTAATAGAGTTTTCGATGGCCGATTATGATGTGGTCTTAGGGATGGATTGGTTGAGGGACCAGTATGCTAGGATAGACTGCCACATTGGCAGGGTTATTTTTAGCATTCCAGGTGAGCCAGAGTTTTCTTTCTCCCGAGGCGAAGTTGAACCTTCTCCTCCAGTGTTGCGGATGGCAGTAGCAGCAGTGCAGTTACCTCGGATAATCGAAGAGTTTCCAGATGTTTTCCCAGAAGAGCTTCCAGGGATGCCGCCAGAGCGAGAGATCGAGTTTACTATCGACTTGATTCCCGGAACAGCCCCAGTGTCAGAGAGAGTCTATAGGATGGCGCCGTCAGAGCTAGAGATATTGTACAAGATGATTGAAGAACTCAGAACCAAGGGGTTCATTCGTGCTAGTGGATCACCTTGGGGAGCCCCGATGCTTCTTGTGAAAAAAAAGGATGGTACGTCCAGATTGTGTGTTGACTATCGTACCTTGAACTCAGTGACAATCAAGAACAGATACCCTCTCCCGAGGATAGATGACTTGTTTGATCAACTCAGAGGGGCGTCAGTATTTTCGAAGATTGACTTACGGTCAGACTATCATCAAATTAGAGTCAGAGAGTAGGACATCCCGAAGACAGCTTTCAGATCTAGGTATGGGCATTGGGAGTTCCTTGTGATGCCATTTGGAGCAACCAATGCGCCGGCTGTATTCATGGACCTCATGAATCGCATCTTCATGCCTTATTTGGATAAGTTCGTGATTGTGTTCCTAGACGACATCCTGGTCTACAGCAAGAGTGAAGCAGAGCAAGAGCAGCATCTCCGAGTTATCCTCCAGATTCTCAGAGAGCACCAGTTATATGCCAAGTTTAGTAAATGCGAGTTCTGGCTCGATCGCATTTCATACTTGGGTCATATCATCACCCGAGGAGGAGTTGAAGTGGATCCCCAGAAGATCGTGGCCATTGAAACATGGCCAGTACCTAGCACAGCGGCAGAAGTCCGTAGTTTTCTTAGATTGGCCGGTTACTACCGGCGATTTGTTTCAGACTTTGCTCGAATTTCTGCGCCATTGACCCAGTTGACCCGTAAGGATGTGTAGTTTGCTTGGACAGCAGAATGCCAGGATTCTTTTGAGAGGTTGAAGCGAGGCTTGATGACGGCTCCTATTCTCACGCTTCCAGATGGAACTGGAGGATTCTCAGTGTATTGTGATGCTTCGGGCAGAGGTTTAGGATGTGTTCTGATGCAGCATGGGAAGGTAATAGCTTATGCGTCACGGCAACTTCGTGATCATGAGAGGAATTACCCGACCCATGACTTGGAGCTGGCAGCAGTAGTGTTTGCACTTAAGTTGTGGAGGCACTACCTATACGGAGATAGGGTGGAAATTTTCACCGACCACAAGAGCCTGAAGTATGTTTTCACCCAGAAGGATCTCAACATGCGTCAGAGGAGATGGCTGGAGCTGCTTGTGGATTATGATGTCAACCTGCAGTATCACCTAGGGAAGGCCAACGTTGTTGCAGATGCATTGAGCAGGAGGGCAGGAGTTTATTTCCTGACAGCGCAACCAGAACTGTTAGCCGATCTTCAGAAGATGGGTATAGAAGTTGTCCTCCCTTCCAGTGTGGCATTGATGGCCAGCATGCAAGTTCAGTCCACTATAGTCGAGAGGATCCGGATGGCGCAGTCAGCAGATTCCAAGCTTCAGCGACTCAGAGCAGAGTGTGAGGCAGGACGAAGACCAGAGTTATGCATTCATGAAGACGGTACACTTCGACATGGTAAGCGTCTTTGTGTACCCAGTGGAGATATCAGACAGGAGATCATGGCAGAGTTCCACAGTTCGCAGTATTCCATTCATCTCGGTGGCACGAAGATGTACCGTGATATCCGCCAGCACTTTTGGTGGAATGGCATGAAGAGGGAGATAGCCCGGTTTGTCTCTCGTTGTTTAGTCTGCCAACAAGTTAAGGCTGAACATCAGAGACCAGCTGGACTACTTCAACTATTGCCGATTCGCGAGTAAAAATGGGAGCATATAACCATAGATTTTGTGACTGGATTGCCTAGATCCCCGGCTGGCAGAGACGCTATTTGGGTTGTCATAGACAGGCTCACGAAGGTGGCTCACTTTCTCCCGTTCAGAGTTGGTCAGTCGACGGCTCAGCTAGCGAAGATGTATCTTCGGTAGATTGTCAGGTTGCACGGTGTACCAGTCAGTATCACTTCAGACAGAGATTCAAGATTTACGTCGCACTTTTGGCGTAGCTTGCAAGAAAGTTTGGAAACTCACCTCCAGTTCAGTTCAGCTTATCACCCGCAGACAGATGGCCAGTCGGAGCGTACGATCCAGACTCTTGAAGATATGTTACGGTCATGTACACTCGACTTCGGTGGTTCGTAGGAAGATCATGTGCACCTGGTGGAGCTCTCGTACAACAACAGTTTCCAGGCCAGTATCCGGATGGCACCGTTCGAGGCGTTGTATGGTAGGAAGTGTCGATCCCCGCTAGCCTGGGATGATATTGGAGAGAGGCAGATGCTTGGTCCAGAAATGATTGCTCAGACCATTGAAGTGGTCAGAAGAGTCAGAGATCATCTTCGAGTTGCCCAAGATCGCCAGCGTCATTGGGCCGATTCTCGTCGGCGACCCCTTGAATTTTCTGTCGGCGACCATGTATTCCTTAGGATCTCGCCTACCCGTGGCGTCATTCGTTTCGGCGTACGGGGAAAGCTTAGTCCTAGGTATATAGGGCCGTTCGACATTCTGGAGCGAGTAGAAGATGTATCCTATCGTCTCGCTCTTCCACCGTCGCTACGTGAGGTGCATGACGTATTCCATGTATCCCAACTGCGACGGTATATCCCGGACCCGAGCCACATCCTGGATCATTCGGAATTGGTTGTTGGTACCAACCTTTCGTATGAGGAGAGGCCCGTGTCTATATTGGACCGAAGAGAGAAGACACTCAAGAACAAGACTATCAAGTTAGTCCGAGTTGCTTATGGTCATCACTCCTTGGGTGAGTCGACGTGGGAGCGTGAGGATGATATCCGATCGCGATATCCCGACCTGTTTGACTCGTAAGGTATAATGTCTTCCTTATGCCTTATGCTTTCAATTCCTTGCTTGAATAAATGACTGCATAATAGACTGCTTGTTATAGCTTACGATTAGTGTAGCTTGTCCTTGCAATTCTAGCCTCTTGATTAAATTCCGAGGACGGAATTCTTTTAAGGTGGGTAGAGTTGTAATGCCTATAGTTCGTATTACGTATCTTGGTATACGTGTACGTATTCTTGACTCGTATTACGTATTTTCCTGCATGGTTATTTTGGCATGTCATTGGTTATGGCTTAGCTTGGTTCGACTTAGCTTGGTTTGGTTTGCTTGTGGGTTCATCATGAACCAAAAGAAAACTCCCACCTACCACCACCACCCTCATTTATATTTCCACCTAACTCTCTCTCTCTCTTCATTTATTCTTCTCCTTCACTTCTTCTTCTCCACCATTTACTCTTCCACCTACCAGGAAAGGGAGCTAGGCAAGTGCAAACTTGCTTCATGATGGATCTCAAGTTTTATTGTTCCATTCTCTTCCTTACTTGATTCTAAGCCTCTTTAGAACTTGACATTTTTTGATTTAATGGATGGATTCTTGTAGATCTAAGTTTGTAAAATTTTCGGTTTTTCTTGGTTTTGATCTCTAAAACTTGGTTATTTTCAAAAACTAGTGTTTCTATGTTGTAGAGAATTCAATTTCATGCAGTTTTGGCTTTTGTTTCGCTTGATTTCGACTTCGGATAAGGAAGTTATGGCCAAAATAATTTCTGGTCATTTCTATGTTCATCTGCAGCATGAACAGCATGTCGCAGAAGGCGCATGTCGCAGTAGGCGCATGTTGCAATGAGGCGCATGTCGCAGTAGCCGCATATCATGTCGCAGAAGGCGCATGTCGCAGTAGGCGCATGTTGCAATGAGTTGCAGGTCGCAGTAGCCGCATATCATGTCGCAGAAGGCGCATGTCGCAGTAGGCGCATGTTGCAATGAGGCGCATGTCGCAGTAGCCGCATATCATGTCGCAGAAGGCGCATGTTGCAATGAAGCGCATGTCGCAGTAGCCGCATATCATGTCGCAGAAGGCGCATGTCGCAGTAGGCGCATGTTGCAATGAGGCGCATGTCGCGGTAGGCGCATATCATGTCGCAGTTGAGCCACATGAGGCGCATGTCGCGATAGGCGCATATCATGTTGCGCATGAGCCGCATTAAGGCGCATGTCGCAGTAGGCGCATATGGTGTCGCAGTTGCATGCATGTCGCAGAATAGGCCGCATAATGCATATTTTGACTATTACTAACTGTTATATGTCCTAATTGACTGAATTATTGCTCGAATTTCTCCCAACTCCCAACGTGGAAGTTGTAGATCTTTTCCTTAGCAGCAAGAATATGTTTCTAGTTATTTTATGCAAGTTTCTCTCATTCATAATATTGTAAGAATAGAACACGATAGTGGCCCGCTGTGGCGCACTCTTGACAAGTAAACTGACATGATATATCTTGGCATGCTGTTACGACAGCTAGCCTGACATGACAAGTATGAAATACCTGGACACCGTGGGCGATTGTGTTTGTAATAAACTGGTACTGTCTTGCATCATGTCTAGGATGGGGATCCCTGAGTACCACGGTCAGGGGTACCTACTGAAATTGACTAAGGCTAATTAACTAGAATAATTCAGTAGTCATGAAGAGATTCCCAGCTACAGGCAATCCCGTTATCTGGGCGCACTAACGGATTTGTAGCCTACCGACGAGTAGGGCACATTTCCAGTACACAGTTACGTGTTGCATTCTTCATAACGGACATTCGACCCGGATAACCTGGATGGTCTGCAGGGCTTGTGGCTGTTGGGATAATCTCATTGCATCTTGCTAATAACTAGGCCTGTGATAACCCTAGTTAGTTAAAAGTATCAAGCCGTACTCTTGATTGGCCGTGATTGATTGGATGAAGTTTATTCCAGCTTAGTCTTATCCTGATCCTGTACAAGATTGTATCAGGACATGATTTTTTGTATCGATAAATGATGGGATACCAAGTTCTGTTCAGATGAAGGGTTACAACCCCGGTCCTTGTTTGGTTTAAGGGTTGTAACTTGGCTATCTGAATAGTTCCATGGTTATCTTATCATATATCGTCCTGCTTATTGTGCCCGCCTTAACATTAAAGATCAGGGGTCCAGTTCTGTTCAGGCGAAGGGTTACAACCCCGGTCCTTGTTTGGTTTAAGGGTTGTAACCTAGCTCCCGGAGCAGTTCTGTGTCCTCTCTTTGTTTATTATCTTATTGTAACCCTCTGTCATGCTCGTCATGTTTTACCTTTACTTCAATACCATGATTATTTATACTGGCCTTAACAATAAAGATCAGGGGTCCAGTTCTGTTCAGGCGAAGGGTTACAACCCCGGTCCTTGTTTGGTTTAAGGGTTGTAACCTGGCTTCCGGAGCAGTTCTGTGTCCTCTCTTCGTTTATTGTCTTGTTACCTTATCAATAGTAATTGAGGCGGGTTTCTATTCAGGCGAAGGATTGCAACCCCGGTCCTTGTTTGGTTTAAGGGTTGCAGTCTGGCTACTTGAATGGTTTCTCCGTGTTCAATATATTATTGTTATCTCAGCTATTATCACTATCTTTTAATTACCTTACTATTTATTTGTGATATGCTGGTTTTAGTTCCTAAGTGAAGCCTCCTTTGTGGCACTTGCTCTTTCTGGGGTCTGACCCAGCTGGTTTTGTGTGGCCAGATATCGGAGCAGCACCAGAGGATCTACCTACTATCCAGCCAGATGGTGACCACCAGGCGTAACCCTGGCAACGAGTGGGTTTCTTTTTGTCCTCCCACTTTATTGTAAAATTATTCTTTTGAGGCGTTTAGCCGACGAGCACGTGTTAGCTCGATTGCCCTTTATTTACTGTCTGCCTACGGGCTGTAACATGATTGACAGATCCTAGGGTTGATCATGTATGACTGAACTCTTGCTTGTCCTGACATTTTGTACGACTAGCTTCATGATCATCCAATATGTAATGTATGGGACGCCTTGCTATTATATATTTGGTGCTCTGACATCTTGTAACTACTATTACTTGCTTGTGATGGAGATAATAGGCTTGTTCATGACCATAGAAGACTGTTGGCTTATAGTTAAACCCTCATGTATCTAGACAGCCGTGACCGTATAGCGAGGTGGGTTGCACTTTAATATACGTAGCTGGCTATGTACGCTCCCGCTCTCCAGTATTCTGGTTCTGGGGCGTGACAGATTCTAAAATTGCGACAAAAATACTAAAATGGAGGTCCAAACATCTCAGACTCCTCAAAAATATGCTCATTTTGCGACAAATCGGGCCTCGTTCCGACCTCCCAGTCAAAAGTTATGGCCCTCCAAAGTTTCAACTGACCGTAAAATGCACCGGAATGACCATTCTCCGTCTTAATTTACACGGAGAATGGCTATTCCCAGTATTAAAACATAGGTGAATGACCATTCTTCGTGTTAATTTACACGGGAGAATGACCATTCTCCGTGCTAAATTACAGAGACTTACAAATAGGACTGCCACCCCCTGGCAGTCCTACATTAAATTAGGACTGCCAGGGTGCTGGCAGTCCTAATTCAATGTAGGACTGCTAGGGGGTGACAGTCCTGATACTGGATCAGATAGCCATTCTCCGTGCTAAATTACACGAAGAATGATCATTCTTCGTGCTAAATTAAGAGTTTTCAATTGAGGAGCTCCTCACAGAATTTGATAAGTAGGACTGCCACCCCCATGGCAGTCCTATACTGAAGTAGGACTGCCAGGGTGCTGGCAGTCCTAACTCAAACTTGCTGTTGCAGCAAGTTTCAGTCAGGACTGCCAGCACCCTGACAGTCCTACTTTAGTGTAGGACTGCTGTGAAAGAGTTTTCAATTGAGGAGCTCCTCACAATGTTTGATAAGTAGGACTGCCACCCCCAGGCAGTCCTATACTGAAGTAGGACTACCAGGGTGCTGGCAGTTCTAACTCAAACTTGTAGGACTGCCACCCCCTGGCAGTCCTATACTGAAGTTGGACTGCCAGGGTGCTGGCAGTCCTAACTCAAACTTGTTGTTGCAGCAAGTTTCAGTCAGGACTGCCAGCACCCTGGCAGTCCTACTTTAGTGTAGGACTGCCATGGGGCTGGCAGTCCTACTTATCATACTCTCTGAAAGAGTTTTCAGTTGAGGAGCTCCTCACAGAGTTTGATAAGTAGGACTGCCACCCCCAGGCAGTCCTATACTGAAGTAGGACTGCCAGGGTGCTGGCAGTCCTAACTCAAACTTGCTGTTGTAGCAAGTTTCAGTCAGGACTGCCAGCACCCTGGCAGTCCTACTTTAGTGTGGGACTGCCAAGTGGGTGGCAGTCCTGATATTGATACTCTGTACATAAAAAATAACAATTCATCACAAGTACATAAACAACAATAATTCATCACAACTACATAAATATTCTATATCCAACTTAAGATTCATCACAATAATCCAACTACAATAATTCATCCCAATAATTCATCACAACTACAATAATTCATCACAACTACTTAAGTTTAAAACATTCCACATCCAAATTAAGTTTCAAACAAGTACATAACTATTCCACATCCAACTTAAGTTTGAAATAATAAAAATATCCAGATCCAACTATATATCATGCCGGGCCTTTGAACGAGACTCCCTATTGTTCATGAAGGGGAAGTCGACCACGTCGTCGATGCGATCAAGCTTGTTGGCGACCGTGACACTAGTGTCACTTTGGCAACCTCTCCAAGCTTAGGGCGCTGGTTCGGAAATTGTTATCGGACGCTCGAGAGGACGTCCCGCACGTTCCTTCCGCTTTGACGGGGTGGGCCGTATTCTTTTATTAGCGGTCGGTGGACTGCATGACAACATACAGTTATTAAATAATAGAAACATCATGCATTACCCAGCCCCATATGTCATAACAGTAGGACTGCCAGGTTTGTGGCTGTCCAAATGAAAATCAGGACTGCCACAGTCCTGGCAGTCCTCTTTCACAAGAGGACTGCCAGGACTCTGGCAGTCCTGATTTTCAGTAGGACTGCCACAGGCCCGACAGTCCTACTGTTATGAGACACGAACTGCCACAATGACATGCTAGTTTATCGTGTTCTAGGGTTAGGATTTCAACATAAAATGTGGGTTTCTTGTGTTCGAAAATTAGGGAAGAGAACATGAAAGAGATTCTAAACCTATTTTATCAAAA
This sequence comes from Iris pallida, assembly GCA_029216955.1. Lineage (NCBI taxonomy): Eukaryota > Viridiplantae > Streptophyta > Magnoliopsida > Asparagales > Iridaceae > Iris > Iris pallida. The sequence goes on along the minus strand of JANAVB010006798.1, from coordinate 7,195,466 downwards.
CTTTTTCAAGAATTAAAAATATTCTAGGGTTTCGAATAGAATATACAAATTTCTCGAATAAATTAGAGAAACCTGGATTCCGGTTGCTTGAACTTGCGTGTCATCTCTTCGAGAAGATTGTGGAAGAAATCTTGGTGGAGGAATTGGGAGTGGAGTGGTAGAGAAGCAGAAATTAAGGTTTTAGGAGAGGGAGAGGGAGGGGGAGAGAGCTCTTTTTTTCTTCCTGAGGAGAGAGAGTGTATAATGAAAATGAAAGTGAAATGAAGGGTTTGGGGAGTTGGGCTGCCCCCTAGCAAATTTTGGGTGCCCCTAGCAAATTCTCCACCTTCTTGGACTGCCCCCAAGTAAGTAATGCCCCCTAGCAATTTTGGTAGTGCCCTTAGAAAAACCTAGAAGAATTGCCTTGATATTCAGAGCAGGCGTGCAGGCAGACTTGGTGTGAACCACACGGGAGGCGGCCAATCGAGCTGCTGTTGGGAGTCGACGCTGGTATGGAATCCTTGAATTAATTTATCGGCGAAAGCCACCTGCATTGTCCGGTTCGTCTATATATGTAGCGCAGCTTGAAGAAGATGAAATTGCTTCCTATGTGTGGTCTCTTCGCAACTGCTCTCGTGAGTTTAAAGCAAGGTTCACACTATCGGTGTAGGATATATTCTTTATATGAGTATCATGATCGACAATATCTATGTCGGAGAACTTCGGGGTGTGCAACAAGTACCATTCGAGTATCGAAAAAATTTGTGTACCGCAGCAGCAGTGCTGTCAAGTCCCAGTTGAGTTTGGTCCGAACTCGGTCTTTCTACCAAGTTCGATCCCTGGGAGGACAGAACCTGGCTCGAACTGCTGGCTCTCAAACACTAAGTTTGGCCCGTACTCGGTTGTCAGCGAGCTGTACGAAATTTGGGGTGTTTTATACACCTTTGGATCACATTTAGTGGTCTAGATTTGTTGTGGGTTTGAGAGAGTATATATTAGATTTTTTCTAACCCTAATCCCAATAAGAAAGAGAGACAGGTTACAACTTTTGGAGAGAGAGAAGGAACTGAAGGCTATTTGAAGGAGAGATCAATTCGGATAATTTTTTCTCATTGTTTCTGTGTTCTTCGGAGTCTGTAATCGAAGTTTTCATCTTCCAAGTAGTTGTGGTGATCTTTTGAATTAGTGAGAAGCTTGTAAGGAGTCAATGTATTTCTTATTCCAATAGTTGAGACTTTTTTTATGGTTGGATTTTGATCGTCCTGTGTTTTTTTCGCTAAATTTTTTCATATAAAAATCGTTTGTGTTTGCGTTTGATTCTTTTGTGATTATTGACGATTTAATTTTATGCATTTTTGCTCGGTACTCTTGTAACTTCTTGGTACCCGTTAACGGTTCGTATTTGTGATTCTTTTGTGATTATTGATTCTTTTGTGATTATTTCGTTCTCAACATTCAAGACATAACCATCATGAAGTTCAGAATTGGTATTATATCTATCATACTTACTAAGAAGAGGGGAAGTTGATCTTCTTACGAAACATGTGTATGGCGGATAATTTATTGCTAGTTGTTAAGATAGTTGATTTATTTGTGACAAATTAAGAAGTGGATGTTGGGATCTCTTTCTATTATTTACACAAAGTCTCTTGTCACAATGAAAGAATCAATACAAGTACTGTACGTAACGTTCTATGTTAGAATTGTTAGGAAGACGGCTGGATTCAGGAAATAAAAAAAAATTGGCGTGCATCGCGTGCACATGTCGTACACAGCGAAGAAGGTCGGAGCCGCCACTGCCACCACCACCCTCTCCTGCTCTGCCGTCGTCGTCTCATCCTCCTCCTAGGATACTCTCTCTCTATTGTTTCCGTGTTAGAAATTGTAACAAGTTGATTCATGAAATGAAAAACAAAAATAAATTATTGAGAAGGCGTACCTGAATCCATTGCTAGGCTTGATATATCTTGAAGCGGACGTCTCTTTATGTAGTTCGATCTTCCAACCTGCTACGACCCTTAATAAGGAAGATGAAATCTTTGTCTCTCTCTGTTGATGGGGATGCAGAAGAGAATAGAGAAAACCCTCTCTTTTGTGGCATTATGAGATAACCGTAATATATATATATATATATATATATATATATATATATATATATATATATATATATATATATATATATATATATATATATATATATATATATATATATATATTACGGTTATCTCATAATGCCACAAAAGTGAGGGTTTTCTTTATTCTCTTCTGCATCCCTTATATATATATATATATATATATATATATATATATATATATATATATATATATATATATATATATATATAGGAACCAAGTAAATTATTTCTGGAATCGCTCCCACCAGGAATCGATCTCCTGACCACTTGGGCTGCATGCATCTCTCTTAGCCACTAGGCTAGAGGTCATTTGCCCTAATATATATATATATATATATATATATATATATATATATATATATATATATATATATATATATATATATATATATATATATATATATATATATATATATATACACACACATATATATATAATTTGGCCCCTCATCAAATTAGATTTATCTCCGGTATCTACATATTATTTCCATGAAAATTATACCCTTAAGCCATTTTTTCAAATAAACAACTTTAATTTGGCTTAATTATTTAGATAGCATAATACAATTAATTTTACATGTGTGGCCTATATTGTTGAATAATTCCAACAATCTTCTACTGGACCACATATGTAAACTTATAACTATGTTAACTTTAGTGAGCTCATAAATTGCTATCTTAATCCTTAGGGCGTATTCGGACAATCCATTAACCATATCAATATATGATCAAAGCGGTCTTCGTCACAGTGTAACTAAACCATCAATAGTCACATATACCAATATAGATAAATGACATAGATCAATCATGGATACGTAGCGTGTATATTACACGCAATGTGTGTTGCGTGCGTACGGAAGCGTTTACCAACCCACCTGATCAAAACCAACCTCCGTCTAACAGACACCAAGCACAAGATGAAGACAAGTATATGACGGTGAAGTACGTCACCTGGACAAATCTCAATATTTAATAACTCAGATAAAATTACAAGATTGACCGAACTCACGTTGAATCCTTTGCCCTAATAGGTTCAACCCCCTCACCACTCTCAAGAAGAAAAATATAAGATTACAATTGAGACAAGTCACCAACCCATAGCAATCTTCCTAACCGAAGTTGACGACTCCTCGATTAGATCTTCTTCTTCTTCCTTCTGTCTTGGATGGGGAAGTCCTAAGAGTAAAGTACGGACTTTCTCTTAGATTTTCTTGTGGACGAGCACTCCGAATCTCCACTTTGTGTTGTGCTTTGTGCCTCCAGCCTAAGCCCATATATATATAGGATGAGAAAACCAATATTCTAGTCATAATAATAGGATTTCCTAAATAGGATATATGAATCCTATTATGCCTAAAATACTCAATTAATATCCTATTTTAGATCATAATAGGAATTACTAAAATAAGAATCCAATTATACCTAAAATAGCACAACACCAATTATGGACATCCAAATCAAATCAAATCAAATATTTAATTAGATTTGGATTCCACAAATATGTTGTTACCAAATCCAGACTGGACTCCAACAATGTGATCAACATATGCCTATTTCCAACTGGTCCTCCTTAACTTTAGTGAGATCAATACTTTATCATAATGAAAATAGAATAAAATGAATTTTTTATGTATCTGATAAGATAAATATCTAAAATACTTTAATACATAAATGTGTCCAAAGCCAAATAGCACCCAAATACATAAAATACAAACTCCTAATCTATTGTCATAAACTTAATTAAGATAACACTCATATGAGCAGAATGCTCATGAAAGACCTTAGATGACAACACTTTTTTGAGCGGATCCGTTAACAAGGAGTTTGTCCTAATGTGCTATATAGACACTTTAACCATTCTGAATTTTTTTCTTCACAACTATAAACTTTATGTCAATATCTTTTGACTTACAAGTTCATGTTGTCATTGTAATACAGTATTGATGATTTATTGTCACACCATAATTTGAGTGGTCTTTTAATATCCTCCTGTAGGTGCAACCTTATGATAAAATTTTGCAACTATATTTCCTAAATAGATGCCTCACAGCATGCTATAAACTTTGCTGCCATGGTGGAAGAAATTATCAGTGCCTATTTGACACTCATGTAAAAAATATTTTCACCAGTCAACATAACCTGATGTGGATCTCCTACTGTGCTGATATCCAACAAAATCGATGTCAAAATACCTTATGATCTCCAAAATTATCCGATCACCTGTAAAGAGCATATAATTCCTTGTTCTCTATTAATAACTTAAGTAGTTTGGCTGTGTAGCTGTCACGACCCGCACCCTAGAGTAAGGACACGAGACGTGGTTACGTCCAGCCTACGCCGCAGTGTCGGCGGTAGAACGTTGTCCTAGATCACAACATCTAACAATATAAATTCTAAACAGTTTATACTCCCCGAATGGGGGTGACATGATACAAGTAATCCAATCACAACTAAGGAAGAAGAAGCACGATATGATATAGAACTTAAGGAAATACAGATGATAAAAATAGTAGATAGATAGTTAAATGAAACTGCTAAAATGGAAGGAAATTCCAAGTACAATCAGAGAGTCTAAGTGTCTAATACATCACAATCCCAAGATCAATATATACAGTCATCCATACAGTAAAGTAAATAAGCATCCTAGTCTAGAAGAGTGTCATCCACAGCTATAGGGTCCGGCTGCTGGTTCAAGTCACAGCTGTCATCTAAAGTAGTCCCGTAATAGGCAGGGCAGCCAACCTCGTCCTCATCCTCTGTAATATTTCAAGAGGTCCAGTCAGGACAGGAGCGAGCACAATACATCTCAATAAGTCATAGCAGGAAAAGAAAATATAATCATGCTAGAGAATAAAGTACAAAAACTGAAAAATAGTATAATGTAAGAGAGAGACTGTAAGTAAATATCTATGATATATATAAAGAGAGACAGTGCTAGTGATTCAGAGTACTGCATAAACATGTGAATGGCTAAGGACTGATTCATGATTACACTACTTGGAATTGATTCATGATTACACTACTCGGATTTATTCATATGTTCATTTATACTCCCCCCATCCCCAATCAATACACAAGGATCCATTCAAGTTACGTTAAGATTCATGATTATACTACGTTGCCCAAAAAGGGTGATTCATGAATTGATTCGTGAAGGCTCGGTGATCATGAGGGTACATGAGTCACTAGCTGATTCTCGAAGATTCATGATAATAGAAGCATGAGATACGTGATGTAAGTGAAACACACATGAGACAAAAGTATCTGATGCTCCCGAGAAGGATAACATCTCATGAAGGGATCCATATAGTACCAATCCGTGTTCCAACGTGTCAGCATCAAGTAAGATAGTCCAAAGCAGGAATATAATCCTAAACATGATATGAAATGATCAGAGAATGTACTCGCCTGCTAACTGAATGTCCAAGATGAATATACTGTCCGAGGAGTGGTGTCTGGCTCCTAATCAGAACAGCACAAGTCACAACAAGTCTAAAATAATAAAATAAAGCTCTACTATGCATTCTACATGAGTCTAGGTCAAACTAAGTCAAGATCAACTATGGTCAAACTAGGTCTAACAAGTCTAACTAGGCTTAACCAAGACTAAACAGTCTAACTAAGCCCCCACTAGTCTAATAGACACACATAGGCCAATACCACATATATACCTATAACACTTATCACACATGAAAGTATATGTATATACTTATATACATATAGGCATGTGCCTAGCACATGAGCTATCACCTATCTAGAGATCCCATAAGCTACTCTACCACCACACATATACAATTAGGCTATTATAGCTATTGACCCACATATATATATATATATATATATATATATATATATATATATATATATATATATATATATATATATATATATAGGAAAAATATATATATATATATTTTTATATATATATATATATATTTTTACATATATATATATATATATATATATATATATATATATATATATATATATAGGGGGGGTTGGTGTATTTATTTCATATATATATATATATATATATATATATATATATATATATATATATATATATATATATATATATATATATATATATATATATATATATATAATCACACACATACATATATTAGGAAATATCTATATGTATATATATATATAATCACAAAAAAAATATATATATATATATAATCACACACATACATATATTAGGAAATATCTATATGTATATATATAGGATACAATATGTGTGTGTGTGGATAGAGAAGGAATGTGTTGACAGGAATGTAATGTGTATGAGTTGAGGGTGTGTGTGTAAAACCTAGAACATGTGTGTGTGTGTCTAGGATGTGAGTGAGAGAGGGCTGTCCATGTGAGTGTGACAGGATATGAGTGTGTGTGTCTAGTGATCTCTGGTGACAGTGTTAAAATAGAATAGAAACCAATTCTCAGTAATGTGACAGGTAATGCAATCTCAGGATTAACATCAAATCAGTAAAATACTAATGAAGTTATCAGATTTTCAGGACATGCAATTGACAGTGACAAAGCTAACATGTAATTAAGTTCCAGATTTCTGGAAAAAGGAAAGGAAATCAATCATTGAACCTATACTAATCTTAGGTTTTATATCAAAACAAAACCCAGTAAAAAGGAAGGGAATTCATATCATATTAATCCTACACTATCTCAGATTTTGTAGTTGTAAACCTGTGTGATAGGATGAATTGTGTGCAGGAAACAGGAAGTTATGTGATTGATATTACAATGGTGTAGGAATACATGACAGGAATATATGTTTATATACAGTGTGCAGGAATTTCGTATGCAATGTGCGTGTGTTATATATACTATGTGGCAGGAAAAAAATATGACAGTGAACTGTGTGAACCATTTAATGTGGTACTCATGATTCCCTTACATTGTAAATCAATGACAGGTTATACAGTAATCTCAGGTTTTGTATAAACATAGGAAATAGATAGGTGACAGGTAATTGAGTGTATGTGTGTAAAAACAGTGTGGCAGTGCAAAATAGAATGGAAACTAATTCTCAGAAATGTACAGTGAAGAATTTACATGTAATTAAGGAAAAAAAGTCAGATCATGATTCTCAGGATATGCAACAGTGAAGAATGAATATGGCATATAATAAGTGAATGAACTAATCAATAGGAATTCTGGAATAGTTGACAGGAACCCAACACATTATCCAAATTTTATTAACACACCATAAAGCCAAATTCGAATGAAATTCTTAGCTAATCATGCATTACAAACATGTGGGAGTAATTGACAGGGTAAAACATTACTTAAACTGGGAAATTAAAGTTAGGAAATACTGAAATTACAAGTATCAGAAAGTATCAGTGGATGAACACCATTCAACCCATGCTCGAATCCAAATCCATCCCAACAACTAAACTATTATGTAAACCTAATCTATCACAGATTATTAGACATGTTAGGATCTTAATTATCTATTTATAACAAGATTTAAAGCATTCAAAATTGGATAAATGCACAGAGCAACCCACAACACATAAATGCACAGGCTGCACAACCATGCGTGACCAGTGCTCGTGTCCGCACGCACCCGACACGCCACCAAGTGACACGAGACTTGGTGGCACAAATCCCCATAGAGACATTATATAGGCAGGGGGGTCTTGGCTGGTCATAATAGTTAGGGTTAGGGTTTTTAGGTTTCATCCTATGGCTAGGATTGAATCAAGGCTAATGGGTGGCCTAGAACAAAGGGTTCTATCCTAGTTTCTTGCAAATCACTTAATCATAACTAAACTTGACTTAACCCCTTAACCAAACCATCTAATTCTCAAAGTGGCTCACTAAGTTAGTTATGACCCATCTAGGTTAGGTCCAATTTAGGTTAAGATATGGGTATCTCTTGCGCATCTCATCCTCCCGCTCCTAGGTAGACTCTCCTGGAGAATGATGCCTCCATGCGACGTGTACCAAAGGTATCACCTGGTTCCTCAGAACCTTCTTCCGGCGATCCAGAATCTCCACAGGCTGCTCTGGATAACTGAGAGTAGGTCCGACCTCAATCTCCAAATGATCAAGCACATGGCTAGGGTCAGCCACGTACCGTCTCAACTGTGATACGTGGAATACGTTGTGGACCCCCACAAGTGCAGGTGGCAAGTCTAGCCTGTAAGCTATGTCGCCGACTCTTCCGCTGATAACGAAAGGGCCGATGAAGCGTGGGCTAAGCTTCCCACCTCCACCAAAACGTATCGTACCATGAGTCGGAGATATCCGTAGAAAAACCATGTCTCCGACCTAAACACAAGCAAGGTCTCAAATTAACTATGATAAACAAACATGATCAATAAAACACAAACAATCAAACCTAAACTAATCCTACTATAATCTGTACCTCAAACTCCAAGGGCCTCCGGTGGCTATCGGCCCAGTGCCGATGTCTGTCCTGCGCCACGCGAAGTCTATCCCAGATGAGCTTCACCTTCTCGGCTGCGTCAACAACCATCTATGGTCCCAGTAAAGCTCGCTCACCAACATCATCCCAAGATAAGGGTGTACGGCACCTACGCCCGTACAGAGCCTCAAAAGGTGACATCTCAATGCTGGCCTGGAAGCTGTTGTTGTAAGTAAACTCCACCAAATAAAGATGATCCTCCCAGGAGCCTCCAAAGTCCAGGACGCACGTCCGCAACATATCCTCAAGTGTCTGAATAGTCCTCTCTGACTGTCCGTCCGTCTGGGGGTGGTATGCGGTACTAAACTTGAGCTGAGTGCCCAAGCTAGTCTGCAGACTCCTCCAGAAATAGAAAGTAAAGCGACTATCCCGATCTGAGACGATGCTGATCGGAACTCCGTGAATCCTGACTATCTGCCGCATATACATCTCCGCAAGCCTCTCTGTAGACGTACCCACCTTGAATGGCAAGAAGTGGGACAATTTGGTCAACCTGTCAACGATGACCCAAATTGTGACTTTTCCTTCTGGTGTACGCGGTAATCCTGATACGAAGTCCATAGTGATATGCTCTCATTTTCACTCGAAAATGGGCAGCGGCTGCAATAATCCACCGGGCCTCTGCCTCTCTGCCTTGACCTGCTGACAGACCAAGCACCTAGCTACGAAGCGAGCCACCTCCTGCTTCATCCCGGACCACCAAACATGCTCCCTTAGATGTCGGTACATCTTGTTGGCACCATGGTGTATAGAGTACTGAGATCTGTGGATCTCCTGTATAACCTGATCCCTGAGATCTCCGCTGGGCACACATAATCTGAAACCGTGCCTCAAGGCACCATCCTCTGCAAGGGAAAACTCGCCCTCCAGTAATCCTGCTCGAACCTGCTCTCGGAGACACCGCAGAGCAACGTCCTCAAACTATGCCGACTTGATCCTCTCCACCAGGTCCGACTGAATCTGCATCCCCTATAACTGCATCTGTACTCCGGGCACGATCACCTCAATCCAAAGGCTCTCTAAATTTGCAAGCAAGTGCCGATCCATAGTGATACACATGGCTGTCGGATTACCTACTCAAGGCATCGGTAACCACGTTGGCCTTTCCTAGGTGATACTGAAGTAGGATGTCAAAGTCCTTCATCAACTCTAGCCATCTACGCTATCTCATGTTCAACTCCTTCTGAGTGAACACATACTTTAAGCTCTTATGATCTGTAAAGATCTCCACCCTCTTCCCATACAGATAATGCTTCCACAACTTTAAAGCAAAAATCACTGCTGCCAGCTCCAGGTCGTAGGTAGGGTAGTTCTTCTCATGGAGACGTAATTGCCTGGAAGCATAGGCAATCACCTTTCCATGCTGCTGTAAGACGCAATCCAGCCCCTTTCCTGAAGCGTCACTATAAATAGTAAAACCACCTGATCCTGAAGGCAATGTCAGAATCGGAGCTGTCGTAAGCCGCTTCTTCAACTCATCAAAAGCTGCCTGACACTCCTCTGACCAAACATACTCAGCATCCTTCTGGGTCAACCGTGTCAACGGCTCTGCAACCCGGAAGAAATCCTGCACAAATCTCCGATAATATCCTGCTAGCCCTAGGAAGCTCCTGATCTCTGCAACTGAAGTCGGCGCTGCCTATGCCTCAACTGCTACAATCTTCTTGGGGTCAACTAAGATACCTTCTCCAGTCACAACGTGCCCCAAGAAGTCCACCCGGTCCAAGAAAAACTCACACTTGGAGAGTTTCCCATAAAGCTGCTCCCTCATGAGAATCTCCAGCACTATCCACAGATGCTCCTCGTGCTCTTCCTCAGTCTTAGAATATATCAAGATGTCGTCTATGAACACCACCACAAACTGATCCAGATACTGGTGGAACACCTTGTTCATCAGGTTCATAAACACTGCTGGTGCATTGGTTAGCCCAAGCGGCATAACCAAAAACTCAAACTGCCCGTACCGCATCCTGAAAGCGGTTTTGGGGATATCATCCCCCTTCACCTTCACCTGGTGATATTCCGACCTCAGATCAATCTTGGAAAATACCCGAGCTCTGCTCAACTGGTCAAAAAGATCGTCGATCCGCGGCAGTGGGTATCTGTTCTTGATCGTGAGGTTGTTGAGTGCCCTATAGTCAATACACATCCGTACTGACCCATCCTTCTTTGGCACAAATAACACCGGTGCACCCCATGGCGACGAACTCAAGCGGATGAAGCCCTTGTCCTGCAGCTCATCTACTTGCTTTTTCAGCTCCACCAGCTCGCTGTTGTTTACCCGATAGACATGCTGAGAGATGGGTTCCGCTCCTGGAACCAAGTCTATCGAGAACTCTATGTCTCTGTCTGGTGACAATCCCGGCAACTCCTCTGGGAAAATATCCATATACTCTGCTATCAAGGGGTATGGAATCGTCTACTCCTCAACCGAGACTCCATAGAAAACTTCGCTGCTCTGCTCCGTCTGACGTCTGGAGTAATCGAACTCTGGCTCCCTCGGCGCTCTGAAGAGAACTCTACCCCCTCTGTAATCAATGCTGGCGTGGTGCCTGCTCAACCAATCCATGTCGAGTACTATATCGTAGTTCGGTAATGGCATTACGAGCAAGCTCACCTCCAACTCGTGGCCTCCCAAAATAACTATTCGACCCTTACAAACACCACGTACGAGGATAATGCCACCCCTGGTCGTAATCTTGTAAGTTTTAGGCAACGATTCAGCTATGATACCGTGTCTAACCGCAAAAGATACTGATATAAAACTATACGAAGCACCAGAATCGAATAATGCAAAAGCTGGACTGGAGTTAAGAAGAACCGAACTTGCGATCAGCTCTCCTATCGCCTCTGCATCCTCAGCTGCCATAGCGAAAGCTCGCCCCTGCTGGCCTCCCCTGGCCTGATGCTGGTGCTGCACAAATTGCTGCTGCTGAGTCGGCAATGATCCCTTCTGCGGTCCTCCCGGAGCCTTGGCTCCTGCTCCTGCTCCTCCTCGTCCCGAGAATATAGGGCACTCTCTCAGCTGATAGTCTGCTGCCCCACAAAGTAGGCACCTGCCTAGCCTCTTCCTACACTCGTTCCACCCGTGCCCTAGCTTCTTGCAATAAGCACAGGGGGTGGCCTGCTGCTTCGGTGCCGGCTGCTGCACCCTCTGCTACTGATGCTGCACTGGCTGATGCCTCGGCTGCTGAAACTGCTGTGGCTGGAACCTCTGTTGTTGGTGGTGCTGCTGCTGAAAGTGCGGCCTCTTGGCCGGTCCTCCACTACTGCTGCCTCCCTGGGAGTCTCGTCTTCTCTTGAGCCTAAGCTCAAGATCATCCTCTGCAGATAGTGCATCCACCAGGATCTCCTTAAATGTAGCGCTGCGGGCGTTCTTGGTGTAGGACTTAACCTCCTTTACCAAGCCCTTCCGGAACCTCTGGGCCTTCGTCGTCTCCGACAGGTCCTCCATAAATCTGCTCAGGCGGCAGAACTCTCCTGCGTACTCCTCCACGGACTGGCTCCCCTGGACCAGGGCCTCAAACTGGGTCTCGAGGGCTCCCAGTGCTGCGTCTGGAAAGAACTTCTTCTTGAACAGCTTCTTGAATGTTGACCAAGTCTGTCCTGCTGTGCCGACCCTCGGGTGGGTCTGGTACCATGTACGGGCCAGATCCTGCATCATACTGGCCGTTGTCTCTATCTAGAGCCTCGTCGGAATCTCAGCCAGCCTAAAGATCTCCTCCATTTGCTCGATCCACTCATCGGCATACAGGATCCCCTCTGTCCCTCGGAAGTCTCTCGGGTGCATCTTCTGGAAGTCCTGGATGCCCTTCTCCCATGGCTGGTATAGCTGCTGGACTGCTGCTGGCTGAGCTACGACTCTCTCCACTGTCGTCACTGCCAGCTCAATGCCTCTGCTGAGCTCTGCCATGTGCTTCTGCTGCTGGGTCTGCTGACCCTCCATATACTGCCTAAAGAAAGCCAACAGCTGAACGACATCAACTATCCCTGCAGATGGCTGCTGGAAATGATCCTCTGGGATGACTGGGTCCTGCCTCTGAGCCGGTGGAAGCATACCCCCTGCTGCTGCTGCTGGGGTCTCAATACGAGCAAAGGTGGCAGGAGCTGCAGTCCCCTGGCCCCGTTGTACTGGCTGAGAGGTAGCAATCCCCTCCATAGCATTCTCATGAATGGTACGCTGCGATCGAGTCTCTACCATCCTGAAGATAGACAAACAAGAGTATCAATTTCTGAGAAAGAAGCGATATAACGAAGGTGGACAATTAAAATTCAAAAGGATCAGCTAAAAATAAGGATTTAGATGGCAATAAAAGAATTTTTTTTCCTAATGTGATCGAGTACCTTAAAATTAATGTCCTATATCCTACTGCAGACTGTAGTGATACTCTAATTCGAATACCACCACACTTCTAGTCTAGACTTGTATGGGCAACCACTAAAAACGTGTCACGACCCGCAACCTAGAGTAAGGGCACGAGACGTGGTTACGTCCATCCTACGCCGCAGTGTCGGCGGTAGAACGCTGTCCTAGGTCACAACATCTAACAATATAAGTTCTAAACAGTTTATACTCCCCGAATGGGGGTGACATAATATAAGTAACCTAATCACAACTAAGGAAGAAGAAGCACGATATGATATAGAACTCAAGGAAATACAGATGATAAAAATAGTAGATAGATAGTTAAATGAAACTGCTGAAATGGAAGGAAATCCCAAGTACAATTAGAGAGTCTAAGTGTCTAATACATCACAATCCCAAGATCAATATATACAGTCATCCATAGAGTAAAGTAAATAAGCATCCTAGTCTAGAAGAGTGTCATCCACAGCTATAGGGTCCGGCTGCTGGTCCAAGTCACAGCTGTCATCTAAAGTAGTCCCGTAATAGGTAGGGCAGCCAGCTTCGTCCGCATCCTCTGTAATATTTCAACAGGTCCAGTCAGGATAGGAGCGAGCACAATACATCTCAACAAGTCATAGCAGGAAAAGGAAATATAATCATGCTAGAGAATAAAGTACAGGAACTAAAAAATAGCATAATGTAAGAGAGAGACTGTAAGTAAATATATATGATGTATATAAAGAGAGACAGTGCTAGTGATTCAGAGTACTGCATAAATATGTGAATGGCTAAGGACTGATTCATGATTACACTAATTGGAATTGATTCATGATTACACTACTTGGATTTATTCACATGTTCATTTATACTCCCTCCATCCCCAATCAATACACAAGGATCCATTCAAGTTACGTTAAGATTCATAATTATACTACGTTGCCCAAAAAGGGTGATTCATGAATTGATTCGTGAAGGCTCGGTGATCATGAGGGTACATGAGTCACTAGCTAATTCCCGAAGATTCATGATAATAGAAGCATGAGATACGTGATGTAAGTGAAACACACATGAGACAAAAGTATCTGATGCTTCCGAGAAGGATAACATCTCATGAAGGGATCCATATAGTACCAATCCGTGTTCCAATATGTCAGCATCAAGTAAGATAGTCTAAAGCAGGAATATAATCCTAAACATGATATGAAATGATCAGAGAATGTACTCGCCTGCTATCTGAATGTCCAAGATGAATATACTGTCCGAGGAGTGGTGTCTGGCTCCTAATCAGAACAGCACAAGTCACAACAAGTCTAAAATGATAAAATGAAGCTCTACTATGCATTTTACATGAGTCTAGGTCAAACTAAGTCAAGGTCAACTATGGTCAAACTAGGTCTAACAAGTCTAACTAGGCTTAACCAAGACTAAACAGTCTAACTAAGCCCCCACTAGTCTAATAGACACACATAGGCCAATACCACATATATACCTATAACACTTATTACACATGAAAGTATATGTATATACTTATATACATATAGGTATGTGCCTAGCACATGAGCTATCACCTATCTAGAGATCCCATAAGCTACTCTACTACCACACATATACAATTAGGCTATTATAGCTATTGACCCGAAATATCTATATGTATATATATAGGATACAATATGTGTGTGTGTGGATAGAGGAGGAATATGTTGACAGGAATGTAATGTGTGTATGAGTTGAGGGTGTGTGTGTAAAACCTAGAACCTGTGTGTGTGTCTAGGATGTGAGTGAGAGAGGGCTGTCCATGTGAGTGTGACAGGATATGAGTGTGTGTGTCTAGTGATCACTGGTGACAGTTTTAAAATGGAATAGAAACCAATTCTCAGTAATATGACAGGTAATGCAATCTCAGGATTAACATCAAATCAGTAAAATACTAATGAAGTTCTCAGATTTTCAGGACATGCAATTGACAGTGACAAAGCTAACATGTAATTAAGTTCCAGATTTCTGGAAAAAGGAAAGGAAATCAATCATTGAACCTATACTAATCTCAGGTTTTATATCAAAACAAAATCCAGTAAAAAGGAAGGGAATTCATATCATATTAATCCTACACTATCTCAGATTTTGTAGTTGTGAACCTGTATGATAGGATGAATTGTGTGTAGGAAACAGGAAGTTATGTGATTGATATTACAATGGTGTAGGAATGCATGACAGGAATATATGTTTATATATAGTGTGCAGGAATTTCGTATGCAATGTGTGTGTGTTATGTATACTGTGTGGCAGGAAAAAATATGACAGTGAACTGTGTGAACCATTTAATGTGGTACTCATGATTCCCTTACATTGTAAATCAATGACAGGTTATACAGTAATCTCAGGTTTTGAATAAACATAGAAAATAGATAGGTGACAGGTAATTGAGTGTGTGTGTGTGTAAAAACAGTGTGGCAGTGCAAAATGGAATAGAAACTAATTCTCAGAAATGCACAGTGAAGAATTTACATATAATTAAGGAAACGAAGTCAACTCATGATTCTCAGGATATGCAACAGTGAAGAATGAATATGGCATATAATCAGTGAATGAACTAATCAATAGGAATTCTGGAATAGTTGATAGGAACCCAACACATTATCCAAATTTCATTAACACACCATAAAGCCAAATTCAAATGAAATTCTTAGCTAATCATGCATTACAAATATGTGGAAGTAATTGACAGGGTAAAACATTACTTAAACTGGGAAATTGAAGTTAGGAAATACTGAAATTACAAGTATCAGAAAGTATCAGTGAATGAACACCATTCAACCCATGCTCGAATCCAAATCCATCCCAACAACTAAACTATTATGTAAACCTAATCTATCACAGATTATTAGACATGTTAGGATCTTAATTATCAATTTATAACATGATTTAAAGCATTCAAAACTGGATAAATGCACAGAGCAACCCACAGCACATAAATGCACAGGCTGCACAACCATGCGTGACCAGTGCGCGTGTCCGCACGCACCCGACATGCCACCAAGTGACACGAGACTTGGGGAGTGTCATGACAGACACTGCCCCTTGCTCTGTGTTAAAAATCAGGCACCCACGTGCCTTGGGCAGCCCGCACGAGCACGCTGGTAGCAGGGGAGCTACAGTGCTCGTGCACGCATGCGTGTACCCGTGTGTGCACGTGTCCATATCGATACGACACGACACAAAAACTATCCCAGTGAATCAAAATCGTGTAAGTGACACAAAAACCTAAATTCCTATTCAAACACATTTTGAAGATTCGAACGAAGGGCATTTCGTCGAATACCTGCGCATGCCACTGATACGTGTCCGATACGGACATGTACAGGACTTAAAAAATGGAAAATCCTATACCTATAGAACCAGGACACCTAGGGCTAGATGAATATAAAATTTAAACCTAGTTTTAATAGGTGGAATAGAATGTACCTATGGGTGTTCTTCAACACAAAAAGTCTCTTCCAAGGAGTTCTTCAAAGTCATCCAAAATCCCCAAATTGATGCAAATCTGAGATTTGACTCCACCATCAGCAAGAAAATATTGATTAGATCATAATAGAAGAAATCCCAATCAAAAAGGAGTCCTATTGATTAAACTAGGAAGGAATTTAATGGAGGCTTACCTATTCCTTAAGAAAATAAAGAACTAATAAAGAAAGAGGCACAAATCCCCATAGAGACATTATATAGGCAAGGGGAGGGGTCTTGGCTGGTCATAATAGTTAGGGTTAGGGTTTTTAGGTTTCATCCTATGGCTAGGATTGAATCAAGGCTAATGGGTGGCCTAGAACAAAGGGTTCTATCCTAGTTTCTTGCAAATCACTTAACCATAACTAAACTTGACTTAACCCCTTAACCAAACCATCTAATTCTCAAAGTGGCTCACTAAGTTAGTTATGACCCATCTAGGTTAGGTCCAATCTAGGTTAGGCTAACCAAAATCACAAGGCAATAATTATATTAGTATTTAAATCACATCATTCAATTAAATTATTTAAAAATTCCTAATAATATATTTTAAATTCAAATAATTCAAAAATGACAAAAATACCCTCAAACTAGAAATGTGGTAGTGACAGTAGCACCCAGTTTCTAAAATGATGGTAAGTTTGAACTTTTGTATTATTTATTTATTTAATAATGTTATTTAAATCATGATATGATTTATAGTGATTTTTAATCAATTTAAAACTACCAAAAACTATGACTTATGATTTTGATGTTTTGCTAGTGCAACCCTAGAGACTGCATGACCTAGAGACTAACCATGACCATGGAGACCTAACCATGTGATTAGGATGACTAATTGTGACTTTTTAGCCTAGGGATATTTTGGTCATTTTAGACTTTTTAATGAAAATAAATTTTGATTAATTAATATTGTACTAATTGAATTGTTAGAGACTAACCTAGTTTTGACTAAACCTAGATGTTAATGATGCTCATGAAGGTTTAGTTAGAAGGTTAAAGACTTAATGGTTAAGTTAGATTAATATCTAGATATTATGTCCATAAGATATTTTGACTAAATGTTATGAAAGGCTACTTTTGATGTGAGCCTTTGATTACCCTAAATTTAGGTGGAGAAGCCTTAGCCACTCATCTAAAACCCTAATCCTAGCCTTTATCAACAACCATCAAGAGGCCATACCCCTATTTAATCACATCATCAAAGTTCTTGCCTCTTTTTAAATACCTACATAAATCACAATTAGTGTTCTTCCCCAAACCTTCACCAATTCCTCATTTCTCCACCAAATTGGACTAACCAAATTGCGTTGGACTCCCCTACAGTAGTAGAGGCTTGCTAGCAAGGTTTTGAAGAGCTTTGGGCAAAAGGAGTTCAAAGGAGGATTCTCATTTTTAAGCCTATTCATTAAGGTTTCACCCTCAATAGGTAAAACCTATCAAAAACCTTTAAATTCCCAATTTCTTTCCATAGATGCATTCATTTAGGGTTTTCCTAGGTGTAGCCCAAGTTTTGTAGGAATTCGTGTTCATTTTGTGTCCGTATCGGACACGTATCGGTGTTTTTAAACATGTATTTGATAAAATGTGCATGAGAACTAAAACTCTTTTATTTCAAAATCTAAATGAACAGATTTTGAGCCCTATATGTAGGGATTAATAATGACCAACTCTGAACACAAGGACACTTATGTCCGTGTCCAAAACGAGGTCAGACTTGCAGCACGACACTGTCACAGTGTGCCCTGCTGCTCGACATTGATTGTGGACACGGCACACAATGGTTTGACACGAAACTTCATAGACACGTAGAGGAGATGACTGACACCATGTCCAAGAAGTTTCGTGAGCCCTCGATCAGTGTGCACGAAGAAATCGCGTGTGCACCGAATCGACCCTTGCACGCACAGTCGAGAAATCGACACTGATACGCTGTGAATTCTTTGGACACAAGACACTTGGACACGTTGCAGGCACTTGTGCATGTAGCCCTATACCAGGCAAACACCTAGACACGACCACGAGGTGTCTCGTGTCGTGTGTCATGTCCTGGACCGACTGGCACACGTGCACGAGACTGCACTGCAACTGTGAGTGTCTGTGCGTGTTCGTGAGTGTCTGGACACATTGTATCCTGTTGTATGGAAACTATATGACTCGTGGAACACATTGACACGTGTATGACACTTTACCAACCATTAATTTGGGTTTTTATATAATTTTTGAACTGTGTTAGGGGTTTTCCTCGATTTTCTGATACTGAGCACCGTATTCAGTTTTCTGAGTTTTTTAAAATGCATTTTAATTGATTTAAAATATAAATTTTTGCATAATTATATATGTTGATATGTCAGGGATATTGGACTTCGTGTCTGGGTTTACTATGGAGAAGTTTGGTTGAGTATTGGGTGTTTTCAAGTGTGTGTTGGCATTCAAATGTGAAGTTCATTTGAATTTCATATTTGGGTTTTGGGTTGATTTCAAATCCAGTTTTCAAATGAATTTCACATGGTTAACTGGGTTTTGTTCCCAATTTTGGTTTTCATGATTTGTGTTAGGTTCGAATTCAGGGGTTGATTTTCAAAATAAGTTTAAAGGGTAAATTCGAAATGAGGATATGTGTTAATTTTGATTTAAAGATTTCAAATGAATTTCAAATGTGTTGCCTGGGATTTAGATTAGGTTAAAACTGAGTTTAAACTATGTCACTGTATTTTCACCTCATTGACACCCCCTCTTTACACACCACACTCTTCTCTCTCTATCTCTATATATATATATGTATATAGATTATATGTTGATTTGTATGTATGCTAGTATGTATTTATATATAAATTGATGATTATATATGTATATCTATATATATAGCTAGTTAGTCTATATAGTAGAGGCTATGTATATATTACTCTATGATATAGGCCTATATAGTGTATACACATATGTAGGATATATGCTATTTGCTAAGCTAGTATCAATTTTGACATAGGTTTGTGTGTACATTTGTATATAGGATTGTGGTTAGACTAAGATTGACTAATTTGACCAGACTTGGACTAGTTGACCTAATTTGACTTTAGAGTTGACTATGAGTGGACTTGACCTATAAATAGACACACTAGGCCTATTTAGACTTGTAGACTATAGTTGACTCTTAGTTGACCAAGGCTTAACTTAGTAGACTTAGAGTTGACTTTGACCTAGTTTGACTAGAATTTGACCAAACCCTAAGCAGTTGCCCAAGTTACCTTACATTTGACCTAGTTTGACCTAGACAGTTGACCAAAATTGACCAAGAGTTGACTTTGACCCAGTTTGACTTAGAATCATGTAGTTTGCATTGCAGATTTCTATTATTTCAATTTGAGTACTTAATAACCTATTTTACTCTAAATAGGACTCTGTGACACCAGTTCGGACATCTATACATATCAGTCATTCAGGGTGACAGACGAGTACATTCTCTGATCGTTTCATACTTGTCAGGACTTATATTCTTGCTCTAGATTACTTTACTTGATACTAGTATGATTGTTATCACAGATTGGTACTATATGGATCTTCTCTTGCGATGTTATCCCCATTGTGTTCAACAGATACATATTGTGATGTATATTTCACGAATATATTGTATTTATTGTACACCCCTATTCATGTATACTCATTGTGCATCTTGTACTCTCATGATCACATGAGCTTCATGGAGAAACTATTATACAAGATAACGTAACTGGATTGGATCCTTTTGTATTGATTGGGGAGGGTGAGTAGGAAATGGTTATGTAATCAAATCCCATAGTACAAATATTGTATAAACTATTTTATATGTCCATTGTACACTCACGTATGATGGAGTTACCATTTTATTGTATAACCCAACCTGTTTACATAACCATATTGTGCTCTAAATCACTAGTACTTGCAGTTTTACTTATCATGTATATATTTTTAGTTATAAATTTTCTCTCATTTTTATGTACGTCTTCTTACAGGTCATGTATCTTACTCTTTTGTATGCTTTATATTTTCTAACATGTTATGAATTGCGTGAGATGTATTGTGCTCGTTCCTGTCCTGACCGAACCTATTGAAAATATTACAGATGATGATGGTGCTGTCCTACCTTCTATGGGACATATGAGGGTGACATTCAGGAGCCTGAGGAGCATCTAGCTCAGTAGAGGGTGCCTAGTTTAGTCTAGTATTTATAGTTTTCTGTTTGTATCGAATTGTTCCGATTGTTAGTTGAGACTTAGTTATATTCAGGACTTGTATTTATTTGTGTTGAACATCTATTTTGTGTGGTGTGATAACTCTATTTATATTCAGTTTCTTCTTTTTTATCTTATTCCATATCGTGCTCTATCTTCCCTATACTTGTGATTGAGATATAGAGTTGAGATGTTATATTATACCTCCGTACGGAGATGACAGATTTATATATCTTGTTGTTAGATGTTAGATGTTATAGATAACATATAGAGCTGTCAAGACGGGCCGGCCCGTAACCCACCATAACCCACCATTTGGCAGGGCGGGGCGGGCCGACCCACCATTTTGGCGGGTTGGAAAAATTCCAACCCAGCCCAACCCACCGGCGGGCCGCGGGCTAGGCGGGCCGGCCCGCTGAATTTTTTTTAAATTTTTTTAATTATTGTTTATTTTCTTAAAAGGAAAAAATCATATATATAATATTTTCTACTCACTCTCATTGCATCAAATTACAAATAAAATATAAGAAACATTATAATAGTAGATATTTTTTTAAAATACCTTCATTCATGTAAATAAATGACCAAATTTAATATTTTATACGTCATTACTTGCATTAAATGAGAATTTTTATCATTTATAATACATATCTCATATATGTGCTAAATAAAAAATTAAAAATTTTATAAAAAAATAGATGGCGAGCCAACCCACTTGGCCCGCGGGCTAGCCCACCGCAGGGCGGGCTACTAGCGGGCTAGCCCACCTAGTCCCGCCTGTTTGGCGGGCTCCTAAATGCTCGGCCCAACCCACCTTTTTGGCGGGCTGGACGGGCCGGCCCAACGGGCTTAGCCCATTTTGACAGCTCTAATGACCTATACAACGTTCTACCGCCGATACTGCGGCGTAGGCTGGACGTACCCACGTTCTCGTGCCCTTCCTCAGGGTACGGGTCGTGACAGGCTGCTACCCAATGATCCATCCCATATTTGCTTAAATATCTGCCTAATATTCCACCTATCTAGGCAATATCCGGACATGTACATACTTGAGCATACATTAGACTTCCCACAACTGATCATGAACGAAAAAATCCATTATATTTCCTTAATTTTAAGGCTATTCTTAGGTTACTTGATTGATACCAAATTTGTCTGCTTTAACGAGAGGGGTGTAACCTCGTTTGCATTCCTGCATGCCAAATCTTTTAAGCACTTTATTGATGTAGCTCTTTTGTGATAATAAAAGAAAAATCTTGAGAACGATCTTGGTATATCTGGATTCCTAATACAAAAGAGACGTCACCAAGATATTTCTTCTGAAAGTTATTTTGTAGAAATTTTTAGTGTTGTGCAACACTATATCATTTTTGGCAAGCAGTATGTCATCAACATACATAACCAAAAAATTATGTTTACTTTAACTGAACTTGTGATACACACACACTCTTTAATAGTGTTTACCTCAAAAACCGAATGAGATAATCACTTGGTAAAATTTGAAGTACCTTTGACGAGAAGCCTGCTTGAGTCCATAAATAGATTTTGTCAGTTTGCAAGCCATATTCTTTGGATCTTCTGACACAAAGTTTTCTGGTTGTACCATATAAATTATTTTGTCAATGTTACCATTGAGAAACATCGTTTTGACATCCATTTGATGTAACTCAAGATCAAAATGTGCAACAAATGCTATGATTGGTTTAAAAAGTGTCTTTCGAAGACACCGGAGAGAAAGTCACTTTACAATCAATCCTTAATTTTAGAGTAAAGCCACCAACTATAATACGTACTTTATACCTCTCCACATTACCCTTCAAATCCTTTTTGGTTTTAAATGTCTGTTTGCAACCAATGGACTTCGTACCTTTTGGTAATGGGACAAGTTCCTAAACTTTATTGTTTTGCATAGACTTATACTCCTCATTCATTTCCTCAATCTACTTTTGAGAAATGAAACTTTTCACGGCCTAACATAAGTTAATTTGATCATCTTCCACTATAGTCTTCCTCACATCTAGAGAAAAATGACAAAATTATCCGAAATTATATTTCCCTTCTCTTGGTAGAATGTCTCAACGATACTGGTTTTTGAGGTTGTTGAATTTGTTCCTCAGAAACATTTACCATATCTTGAATGAGGGTGCCTCTACGTTCACTACAACAAAAAACCCTTTTAATGACGGCTAAAAAGCGTCATTAATGATGAACCATGACGCTTTTTTTCCAAAGCAACCGTTATGAAAACGGGTGTTATAAATATTTTTTAAAAGCGTTATAAAAAAATCATCATAAATAGTTTCTATAAAAGCGTTATGAATAGTTAATATATAGTGCAAAATTCAGGTCATTTTGAAAGCGTTATGAATAGATAATCTGTATAAGCTCAATGTAGAACATTTATAACACTCAATATTACTGAACTCATCACATTTATAACGCTTAATACTGCACATTATATATTACTTTCCAAAAACTTCTCAATTCAATTTTAAAACAACCACTTTGAACTATATTCACAAGAAAACATCGAAATGTTATATCACCATCTTCATTACATTATCTCAAAATAGGGTATCCAAATACATATATTTACAACTACTACTTAAATGGATCCTCAAAACAAGTAATTACTTTGGCTTCAACTTGAGCACATCAAAACTGTCAACATCACGTGTAGCAAATCCCTGAAAAAGATAAAAACATGGTTCAATATACTTTGTAATATTGCTCATGTACCAAAACATAAACTGAGGAACTGGCATTACCTTTCTAAATCAATCCCTTCCTAGGGTTTACAGGTTTCTACATGCCCAGAGAAAGAGAAATTAGCTACAAATAGAAACCAATTCGGATATGTCGTAGCAATAATTAAGAGCAAGATAATCCAGAAGTAAGCATATTTCTAATCTTAGGTTAGTTATTAACTCAATCTATTATTAATCCACGTATAATCTTTTTGTATATATACCTGAGGATGAAGAAGTTGATCTATGTGCCCTAGTTCAGCTGAACGGAAGACCTTCGTTGACCATATATACAACAATCTTCACAGCTCCTTTGACCATGTATACAACAAATAGCCAAGCCAGAACATTGGATAAAATTATATGTCAATATAATTTTAAAAATGGAGGTAGAAACTAAGTTTGCACATTTAATTCAATAAATGGGGGTAGAAAGGAAATGAGTATTTGTGCACACCAAACCATAGAGAATAATACACATTTTCACCTTCTTGAGCATTGTCTCAGGTTAATCAAATATGCCCCATGCAACCATACTAATTAAGTCTTTACAAATGATCAAAAAAGATCATAAAAACAAAAATCAAATATGCCCTAGGCAACCAGTGTAGAATGCAAGTTACCTGAGCCATAAGAAAGGTGGCATGTCATTTGGCAAAATATAACACTAACGCTGTGTTTGGTTGCAAACAAATTGAGGAAAAAAATAAAAAATAAAATTTTGTAGAACAAATTGGTTTGTTAGTACGATTATACAATTTAAGAATTCTACATAAGCTAGATAGACTGATTTAAGAAAAAATAAAAATTGGTTTGTTAGTACGATTATACAATTTAAGCATAACTGAATCACAACAATACCAACAAAAATAGAAAAACTCCAATCCAAATTTTTTTTGAGGGCTCACAACCTTAACAAGGTGATAGACAACATTATAAAGCCATACTAAGATTGCATTTCAAATAAGGTAATAGACCAAGCAAAAAATTGATAGGATATAGGCGCTTGGTCTGGCGTTACTTGCCCAATATATTTGCTAGTTTCTACTCATGACAAGAACAAGAGCTACCAACTTTAAATGGGTCAAAAATATACTGGTCTCGAGATCATCTTATATCCTAACCAACATTTTCTACACACTCTACCATATAAGAGATGGTAATTAGACGAAAACCATAGAGAAGACATAGTGCTGGAAAAAAATCAACTGATGCCAGGGCCTGAAGAGAAGACACAAACCCCCTTAGCAAAATCAACAACTAGGAGACACATTTACCAAATATTTGGGAAGCACGAATACCTTCCAAAAATGGTTATCGGACACTCCTAAAATAGTGCCGTCTCCCCATGTCCAGTACGTGTCGCCAAGTGATCACAAACAAGAGGTGGAGAAGAAAAAAAACAAATAAGTAGGTCGTTCCTCGTGGCTTATTAATATCTTCATACCCAAACTGTATGCATTGTGTAAAATCACAAAAATCTCTTCCACTTAAGTTGTTGTTTTTCCCTGTGATAATCACTTCCATAAGGGTTCAACCATGTCATGCCATCGTCATATCTATAATTCCTAGTTATTTTAATGAAATTGGACAATTCAAAGTAACTCAAAATCGATCATTGCTAGTTCAAACGACTACTACACAGAATAACAAGATCCAACAAAGAACGACGCCAATCAGAAGAAGGGAAGCGAGAGGACTGATCGTGAGAAATTCGAGCACAGAAGAACAGGAGGGGCGCAAGGACGGAGAGGAAGAGGAGGAAGAGCACGGCCGGAGGACGGCATCCTCCGCCTCCGCCGCTCCTGTGGAATCGCTTCGACGTCATCGGCAATAGGGGCGCCGGATCCAAACCCTAGATTTGGAGGAGGAAATTAGGATCTGGCTCTTAGATCTTGTTTGTGATCACTTGGCATTAGAGCCGCCGCGAGGTCAGCGGGGAGGCTCTCTATCCCCCTTTCTATCTCCGCCAGCGCCATCGCGGCCTCCTCCTTGTTCCTCCTCCTCGAGCGATCGAACGGTGATGAGAGGGGCGGAAGGCTTTGTGCGGAGGAGGGAGGAGAATCCGACGACGGAGGATCATTGGAGAGGGAGGGAGGCGGCAGGGGTGGGATAAAAGAGAGAGGGAAATTTTAGGGTTTGGGGAGAGAAGGGAAATGAGAAGTAGATTTCTTCTGAATAAGATCGTGGGGGGGATAGAATATATTACGAAAAGTTTATTACAAGTTTGCAACCGCTTTTAACTATTAATAACGCTTTATTTAATAAACGTTATTAAAAGCCTATAAATAGTCCAAACTGTTATAGTAAAAGGTATTTCTCAACTTTGATAACGCTTATGTATCAGTCGTCATTAAAACTCCTAGTCGAGCGTCATTAATAGGTTTTTTTTGTAGTAGTGGTTGACTTTTTGAAGTAGATCAACATCAACTTGTAGAGGTAATTCGACATTGTCTTATTGTGGTACCGAATTTACTTCTTGATCAATGACAGGTACATAATCCTACAAATCGTCAAAAGTGATAGTAGGAATCGAAATCGATTCCTCCTCAAATATAATGTGTCATGCCCCAGTCCTAAAATATACGAGACCGAGCCACGTGGCATTGGCCATCTACGTATTCAACCAGACTTTATGTCATGTCCCGATCCCGCTAGGGTCATTCATCCTCGCTTTGATCCCTGCGGGATCGTTCGTCCTCGTTAAGGCGTGATGTCGTGTAAGCCTAAGTTGCGCTTGCATAAGGCCAGTACCTGCACAATAGAACTAGACAAAGCAAAACATATGTACACATCATATTTAATTGCAGAAAACCAAATATTGGACACAGAGATTCGAAATAGAAACACTTCTTTTATTGATAATTGATTGGATTACAAAGTATAAAGCCTGCGACTCAAATGCCATAATTTGATTACATATCTCTTTGAAACTCTTTTCAAAATAGCCAAAATGCTCATACATCATATCCTTTTATTACATAGTCGAAAATGAAAATACACCTTCAAAGAAAAATTTGCAACTTGACTGAAAATGAAAAGTAGCTTCGAGGCAATCCACAAGCTCTATTGGGCTGGACGAGCTTCTGCGCCTCACGTGAAATCCCCATGTCTCCTTGTTAGCTGAAAATGATGTCCACAATGTGGGTCAGTACACATCTCGTACTCGCGAGCGGCTTTTGGCCGAACTCATAAATATTTGTACTAAATCAATATGTGGAGCTAGCATACATTTATTATGTGATCTTTCTACTTGTCTAGGTTCTTTTTAACAATTCATAAGAAACATGACAGTAGAAACATTTCATAACAATCTTACCCATCGCCGACAGGCATCCCTGCACGAAACAGGTTAACACAATTTGCATATATAAATCATACTTATTTTCTGTCCTTGCATGTTAGGTTTGCAATGATTCTTGTCTATATGCATGAACCTAACTATTTGTTGGTCCGCGGGTCATTCCCCGTGATTAGCCGCTGTGACTCTTGGTTCAGCTCGTCACTAAATGGATACTCTATACACCCCTCTGATCGTGAGGTTTCTTTACCTCAGGGTGTTACTCTAACCCCCCAGGCCGAGCAATTCACACACCCCCAAACTGGTCGTGAGGATTGCCCTTGTGCACAAGTTGTCCGAGACCAATGCATCAATGCAACTCTATCAAGCAAATCTCTATCATGACAACATATGAATCGTTTAGTATTTCCATCTTACTCTTTGTTCTCTATACGACAAGCCGTATCATCTCTATCTTGTAACTTTAGCAAAAAATATAGAAATCTCTTTGCAGCATAGTAAGTACTTGTAAACATTTATATCGAACACGAGTAAGGCAACTATTCTTTGATTTTAGCATCTAAGTCAATTCTTTATTTCTTATCTTTTGTTGGTTGGTATCGTTAACAAGCGGGACGAGGCAACATTGTGGACTAGATATCATTTTTATTAGGGCGTTGAGATAAATATTTGCCCGGTTAAAGCAACTCACTAAAAGAATCTTGTTCGAGAGAAGGAGGGACTTCACGCAACGATCACGCGTCGCCTATGCGTCCTCCTATATTGGCACCAACATTTGATTAGCATACTTCGGTCTCTTTCCCTAAAAATTCAGAATGAATACACAATGCGATGAAAGCGAACAATAAAAACCAATCACCGAGAACCAATACGAAAACGCATTTATCAAAACCAAGCAGCGAAAGAAAACATCCAACAGAACGCTTGGATTCATTTCAGTAAAAGCCGATCTATTAATTGGAAATGTTCGTTACATTTCATCCGTGATCAATCGATACCGACAAAGGTTTTCCCAAATACTCAGTTCAAGACTGAGTCAGCAAGCCGTGGGTATTACATAGTGGACCGCGAGGAGCGGGACACTACATAACAACCCACTGAGAAAATTTTTGTCCACAAAACTTAAAGAATAAGCTCACCTCCACTATTATTGCATTTCGGATCAAGTAAGGTGGATATGTTGAAAACACGAGCATTTCTCAACTGCTGATTACGCGGCTTGTCTCTAATTGGCAGTGGGTCCCTCAATGGCCCACGCTCCTCAGTATCATCTCTATTTTGTGTCGCATGTCTTTTCTTTGGACAATCTCTGAAACAATGGCCCTTCTGACCATAGTTGAAGCATTCCTTGTTAAGGGAACGACAATGTTCTCTGATATGGCCCTAGCAGCCGTAGAAAGTACACTCAATTTTATTACGAGATTCCTTCTCTGTCTTTTTCTCTCCGTCGTAGTATATTTTAGTAGATTGATTGCGACTGGTCTGAACTTTTGCTGGTGCATACCTCAGGCTAAACCGTTCTATCTGTACGGCTGCTTCAAAGGCCTTGGTATACGATTCACACTCCCGGTTCATAACGCTCTTTTAAATGTCCTTATTCAGACCATGTATGAATTGCTTCATACGAACCCTCTCGTTCGGAATCAATACGCTTGCAAACTTGGCATGCTTAGAAAATTCTGACTAGTAGTCTTCTACGGATATGCTTTCCTATTTCAACATCATGAACTCGTCTTCCATCTGCTGACTGACTGCAGGTGGAAGGTATTGTTCCAGGAAGGCATGCTTTAACATATCCCGTGTAATGTTTTCGTCTCTTGCTCTAGCACGCAGTTCTGGTTTCCTAGCCTCCCATCAGTCATCTGCCCGTAACCGAAGTTGTAGATTCGTGCATGCTACCCTTTTGCGGCTAGAAACGTCGATGAAAGAGAACATGCATTCCATTATCTTGATCCAGTCCATCACCTGGTCTGGTGATGTTCTTCCCTCAAACACTGGAGGCTTAGTTTTTAGAAAATTTGACAACTCAAAAGGTTTCTTGCAAGCCTGTTGTGGGGGTATCACGATTGCTCGCTAGCAACGATACGATTTGGGTTAAGGCATCCAGCTGCTTCTGTTGGGTTTCCATTTGGGCTTGTTGCGCCAGGCTACGTTACTAAGCTTCTTGGCGCTGAATTTCCATCATTGCCAAGATCCGTTCCACTGGGTCGGTCGAGCTCGATGCTCTAGGAGGGTTCTGACTACCTCCTTTTGCCATTTCTCTATAAAAAGTGTAACTTCTGTCAGTCTCATAAAATATTATAGACTTATTA
The DNA here is from genome assembly GCA_029216955.1 of Iris pallida. Classification (NCBI taxonomy): domain Eukaryota; kingdom Viridiplantae; phylum Streptophyta; class Magnoliopsida; order Asparagales; family Iridaceae; genus Iris; species Iris pallida. The sequence goes on along the minus strand of JANAVB010006798.1, from coordinate 7,166,481 downwards.
TATGGGCATTGGTTTTCATATTTCAAAATTGGGACCTTTTGAAAGCCATCAAAATACTTATATATACTTTTCAAAAATGATATATGCAAGAGGCCAAGGACTTAAAGCCGTGCTCTGATAGCACTTTGTCACTCCCCGATCTTGCTAGGGTTGTTTGTCCTCGCTTTGATCCCTACGGGATTGTTCGTCCTCGCTAAGGCGTGATGCCGTACAAGTCTAAGTTGTGCTTGCACAAGGCCAGTACCTGTACAATACAACTAGACAAAGCAAAACACATGCACATAGCATATTTAATTGCAGAAAACCAAATATTAGACACAGAGATTCGAAATGGAAATACTTCTTTTAGTGATACTTGATAGGATTACAAAGTACAAAGCTTGCGACTCAAATACAATAATTTGATTACATATCTCCCTTTGAAACTCTTTTCAAAATAGCCATAATGTCCATACATCATATCCTTTTATTACATAGTCGAAAATGAAAAGACACATTCAAAGGAAAAATTGTAACTTGACTGTAAATGAAAAGTAGCTTCGAGAAAATTCCAAGCTCTACTGGACTGGATGAGCTTTAGCGCCTCACTTGCAATTCCCTTGTCTCCTTGTTAGTTGAAAAGGATGCCCACAACGTGGGTCAGTACACATCTTGTACTAGCGAGCGGCTTTTGGCCGAACTCACAAATATCTGTACTAAGTCAACATGTAGAGCTAGCATACATTTTTTATGTGATCTTTCTACTTGTCTAGGTTATTTTTAACAATTCATAAGAAACATGACAGTAGAATCATTTCATAACAATCTTACCCATCGCCGACAGTCATTCTTGCACGAAACAGGTTAGCACAATTTTGCATATATAAAGCATACTTATTTTCCATCCATGCATGTTAGGTTTGCAATGATTCTTATTTATATGCATGAACCTAACTATTTGTTGGTCCACAGGTCATTCTCCGTGATTAGCCGCTGTGACTATTGGTTCAGCTCGTCGCTAAATGGACACTCTATACACCCTTCTGATCGCGAGGTTTCTTTACCTTAGGATGTTACTCTAACCACCCTAGGCCGAGCAGTTCAGGTGCCCCCGAACTGGTCGTGAGGATTGCCCTTATGCACAAGTTGTCTCAGACCAATGCATGAATGCAACTCTATGAAGCAAATCTCTATTATGACAACATATCCATCATTCAGTATTTCCATCTTACTCTTTATTCTCTATACGACAAGCTATATCCTCTCTATCATGTGACTTTAGCAACAATTACAGAAATCTCTTTGCAGCATGATAAGAGCTTGTAAACATTCATATCGAACACGAGTAAGGCAACTGTTCTTTGATTTTAGCATCTGAGCCATTTTTTGTTTCTTATCTTTTGTTGGTTGGTATCGTTAATCAGCACGACAAGGCAACATAGTGGACTAGAGATCATTTTTATTATGGCGCGGAGATAAATGTTTTCCCGGTTAAAGCAACTCACCAAAAGAATCTTGTTCGAGAGAATGAGGGACTTCACGCGACGATCACATGCCGCCTATACGTCCTCCTGCATTGACACCAATATTTGATTAGCATATTTTGGTCTCTTTCTCTCAAGATTCGAAATGAATGCACAGTACGATAAAAGCGAACAATGAAAACCAATCATCAAAAACTAACACAAAAATGTATTCATCAAAACCAAGCAGTGAAAGAAAACATCCAACAAAACTCTTGGATTCATTTTAATAGAAGCCGATCCATTAATTGGAAAGGTTCATCGCATTTCATCCGTGATCAATCGATATTGGCAAAGGTTTCCCCAAATACTCAGTTCAAGACTGAGTCAGCAAGCTGTGGGTATTACATAGTGGACCGCGAGGAGTAGGGTACTACACTCTAGTTTGACTAGAATACGTATAAGCTAGTTAAATTGGTATAATTATCACTATATCAACTCTGTATCTTAATCCAAGTAACAAAAATATAAGAAAGAAAAATATGAATACTAGTCTGTAGTCCAATACTCATACTTGTCCGAATCGACTCGAAAAGATAATATGAGCCTATAAATGCTAGGCTACTAAGCAGATACAAATAACAGTAAATAAAACATATAACTCTGAAAGATTGAATACCTGTAATGAAATAAATACCATCAACGATCCAGCAAGGCACTCAACAAAAACCTACTCATCCAACCTGGAAGGAAATCAGGTCCTCAAAGGGACGCAATAAGGTACATAATATACAGACCAAGTGTACGACAGTAATGAATGAATAAATAAAGTATAATAAGACTAATAAAGTGGGTGAATCTAACCTAACCAACTAATATGAAAATGCAATTTGAGAACATCACTCGAACACGCGGGCTGTCACGGTGTACCCCGGAGACCTGATAGGCACTCCAGCAAACTATGAAATATCCCACAGTTCCGGTAAAGAAGCTGTGGCAAACTATAAAAACCCTGAGGCTCTGGTAATGAGGCAACGACGTACTCTGTAGGAAAGTAGCCCAAGCACACGGTGTATGTTATCCCCTCCCATGTGACTTCACGAATTGTATCTATGAGACGCTCGGCCAGATCCTCTAGCTAGGACATCGAGTCATAATAGTAAATACAGTATAAGAATCTTATGTCATCGTCCTAGTATCAACACGGGATTCCATATAGCAAGATGTAATCAAGTACGGGAAGCCGTCAGTATGTAGTATCACATGAACATGTCCTAGGGTCAGAGTGTACCCCGCAATGATTTGTTACGGTAACGCAAATATGAATATCTAGTATTGATACCCGATGGCGCTAATGCCCATCGGCACCCGAATGTGTTTCTGATGCGAAGTACTGTACACGGCCCTAGGTGTTGCAACAATATACTCAAGCAGGTATTTAAAAGCTAAATATTTTAAACTGAAGTACAAGATTGGCATGGTACACTTGTCTGGAGTTGTCTGAACTGTGCTGAGACTATAGTATCAAAGTCTAACCCACTATCCATGAGCCAGTGAACCATACTCTATGTAAAAAATCTATCAACCCAAATCACAAACAAATATATATACACTCTAAGATACACATATGACTATAACTCCCACCTAGAGAGCTTGGGTCATTCTAGTCGTATATTATCTCATGTTATCTAAGTCACTTGTAATTATATTTTTTATAACTAGGTCACACTAGTCTCTATAATCATTATTGCTAATAGTATGAATTGCAAATTGTATGTTATTAAAATATTAAGTTTGCACATCGTTATTCGTACAACAAAACCTACGACGCACAAATGGAGACAAGATGATCAACTGTAAGGTTAATAATCTTATCGTGGCAATCCACATGGTCAACTAGTCAATTTTACCGATATGAGATCACTGGAATCGACTGGTCTCAGTTTTGACGCACGGATTCCGAAATACGAACATAATAAGAATTAATTATAATTAAGGGTGACACATAAAGAAAAATCTACAGATGACATCGGATGATGAAACAAACATCATTAACGTGTCTAGAATGGTCATATTAGCTAGGATAGCCTATTCATGTAACGCTCCAGTCCCAAAATACGTAGGACTAAGTACGTAGACATGCCAGCTGTATTCATACGAAGCACGTAGGTCTCGTATGAATACATAAGCTGTAAAATGCAGTAATCCAAGACAAACTAAATATCATCCACAATAAAAGAATAATAATATAAAATTCAACTCGAATATTTATGATACAATCGTTGGGCGGAGACAAAGTCCACTACCAACTATCTCAATGAAAGAAATGTACAAGAATCGAGCAATCGTCTTCGAAGGAATGGTGAAGACCACGGCCTTGGCTAGGATACCTGCTGAAGACATGAACACACACACCTGGAGAAAAACCAGGTCCTCAGACGAACGTAGCAAGATAAAGGAAGAACAAGCTAATATGAACTGTCAGAAATATAAAATAATATATAAATGACTATCCTAGACACAATTATGCAAAGAAGATTCTAACCGCCTAATGTGCAATTTAGAGGACAACTTTCATGCGCATGGGTGAGATTTTAGGCTATGTGTACATAACTGGCATCCAGTCATCCGTCCGTAACGTCTAAAACGTCAGAGGGCATCTGCAAATATATCGCCACAGTTCCATCCGGAGACTGTGGTTTACCTGTTTGGCTTCCCATACGCACTAGCGACTGTCCTCCCCCAATATATCCCACACTGTTCAAGTCATGTCCATGGCTTGTCCAGCTTTGTAACTGCTTGAGTCTCTAAAACCCTAGTCATCGCAGTTACGATCATCTACCGTCACACGACTTTAGAGATAGCTAGTCAATAAGTCGTGCCCCTACATCATGTCTCAAACCGTGTAGTGTGAGTGTCACAGCCAAAGGAAGATATAAGGATATCCCCCAACAAGAAGGTAGTCCGCTAACACTAAGTCATCATGCATAAAATAAAATAACGACTAATAAAGTCGTTTGCACCCAAGTGTGGCTTGGACGCACAGTTTATATCAAAGGGAACTAACAATATGCAATAAAGTAAATAATGCAGTAAATAAATAATTGACAGTTAATTAGCAAGGTATACTTGCCTGTTGCGACGCCTGGTGAGCTGCCTGGTGTGGTACAATAAAGGTGGCATAAGATATGACTTCGATGTTACAACTATGCATGACGGCCTCCGATAATGGCACGGACTGTTCCATCGAGTCCAGAATGGTCAAATTGGTTAGGGTCGATAGGAGGAATGATGGAATTGGCGAAGGGATAGGAAGAATGGGATTGGTCTTGAACCGAAAGATAATCGAAGGAATAATATATATATATATTCTATTTTTAGTAAATAACTATAATATTGAAAACTAGATTTTATTAGTAATTAGTTGAAAATATAAATATAATTTAGTAATCATACTTTTAGATAATATAATCTAAAGAGAAACAATTAGATGAAATTGGACAAATAACAAAATTTTGTCAAAAATACTAATTAATTAAGTTTTGAAACGAATTTAAATTTACCTATAGGGTCAAGTCTCAATACATTATTTTTGACATACATTATAAATTTAGAAATATTTATTTAAATAAATATAATGCTAATAAAATAATTTACAAATTCAAATGTTATAATAACAAAACAAATACATATTAATAGTAATAATAATAATGAAAATAATAATATTAATAATAATAATAATAACAGGAATAATAATACTAATTTTGTTAATGATAATAATAATTATGACGATAATAATAATATTAATAATAATAATGATAAAGATGATAACTCACTTAACAGTAATATAACAAAATGAAAAAGAAAAACAAAAAAATAATAATAAATAAGTAAATAAACAAATAAAATACTTCACACGTTTCTTCTGTTCTCTTCTTCCGAAGGAAAGAGAGAACAATAAAAATGGAAAGAAAGGGACGAGGAAGAGAGCGAGAGAGGAGAAGTAGGGAGCGGAGGAGGCGATCGAGGGAGTGGCAGAGGAGATGGTGCGGTGGCGGCGCAGCTGACGGGGGCGAACGGGGCGGCCAAGAGGAGTCGGCGGAGGGGAAAGAGCGGGAAAGTTCGCCGGGGCTCCTTGCTCGGCGGCGGGTTCGAAGAGGAGGGGAGAAGGTCGGTGGTTTCGAGCGGAGGGCGACCAGGAGCGGCGGACGCTGCGCGTTCACCGACGCACGCGACGAGGCAGAAGGAGTGGGTTCGGAGCTGAGCCGGTGGCGCATGGGTACGTGGCGGCGGGGCGGAGAGAAAGGGTCGGTCGCTCCGGCGGTGCTCGTCCGGCGCGACCAGGGCGGTGCGCGGGCGGAGTCTCCGGGCGGTGCGGAGGTGCTGCACAAGGAGGCGGCGGCGCTTCTCCGGCGGAGGAACGACGGAACTGTGGTCGGAAGGGAGGGGAAATTTGGGGGCTCGGCCGGCAAGGGTTGTCGACGGGGCGCTGCTCCGGCGTTGGGTGGCGCCGAGCGCAGGGAGAGAATCGAGCCGACGCGGTGGCTAAGTCGCGCGTGGGGACAGCGACTGGGCGTGGGCGGAACGGGACTTCGTCGGGGTGGAGTTAAGGGGATTTTTGGTTGTTTTCTGTGTTGTTTTGGTTTGGGTGTCAGACGGTGGTCTGGTGGTGGTGACACCGTTGGTGGCGGAGGTATTGTGGTAGTCGGGGAGGTCTGTGGGAGGTCCATGGATGTTGGCGACGGTGGTGGGCTGGGTTCAGGGAGGAGCTAAGGTAAGGGTGGTGGTGGCAGTAACTCGGCTGGCGGGGCTCGGCCAGTTTTGGCCTGAGGCAGTCAAAGGGGTTGGGGCCGTGGATAGGGTGGTTGAGACTAGGGTTAGGGTTAGCTATTTGTTTGTGTCGGGGTGTGTCCTACACGGAAAGGTTGAAATTGTATTTGTAAAAACTATAGAATAAGACGGGGAGGGAACACGGACACGGTGCACGGGGCTGAGAATTTATTTGTGGAGTAATTTTTGGCTTGTGGAATTATGGAGGAGTACCTGCCTATTTATAGGATGTGGGAATTCCCATTTGGATAGGATTAGAAATATTTAAAAATCCAAGTAGATAATTCATCTATTAGATTTAAATTAATGAAATCAAATCCAAATTTAAATCAAATTTCAAATTAAATCTATAAATTATACCTTTATTCTTATTTAAATTAAATCCATAAAATTTAATCGAGATTTAAAATGGCCACAATATTTTCCAAATATATTTTTTCTAAAAATACCAATAAATATAATTTCGAAAATAATAAATATTTTTAAATAACTTTGCGAATAATAAAATATCAATATTAAATAATTTCGAAAATTATAATATATATTTAAGTATTAATAGAAAATATTTTCAAACAACATTTTTACTAATTTGGATAAACCATATTTCCAAAGTAAACATAATAATCAACTCCTTAAAATACCTTCTTGCTAAATTACTTTTAATAAGAATAATTACTATATATATTACTTTGAAACCACCATTGATAATAAAATCAAAAATTATTTTTCAAAAATATGTTACTCGTACATATTCACACTCAACGAGAAAATACGAAAATCGTAAATTCCAGTACGACGTACAATACGACTATGCGACGTATAAATACAAAAAAAAATCAGTACAAAAAAAAATTAGTAAAAATTTAGGGGTTTTACATCCTACCCAACTTACAAGAATTTCGTCCTCGAAATTAAGAATTCGTAGGGGGTGAGAAGGCACAACGGTAGATAGAAGGGTTCGAAGTTTTATATGGTCGTAGTCTAGGTTGGGGATATGATTAAGAGACGATTGTAATCACTCTTAAATTCAAGTGATTAGAAAGTCAAGATTGTAGAATTAGGGTCGAGGGAAAGGTCGAGGAGTTTATTATGAAGACATAGCAACATCGAGTGAGAATGATCATAGCCGATAGGAAGGCTAGAGGAAGTTATAGTATAACGCTTTCGTCCTCCTAAAATGTGTGAGGGCGAAGCAATATAGAGTTCGAAGGAGGCGTTATCGAATACGAATACGTGATTCAAGGACGACCGAAAAATTTCAAAAGGAGTTGCCAAGGCAGTCGCGGATGGGACTCTAGAGGATAAGTTTAGCTATGTCTCCCTCCACATAGAATGATAAAAAGCGAACCAAAGTGCACTCGGTTGATTAGACCATTATGCACCGGTTCTGATTAGACAGTATGCTAGTGGACATGCCCAAATAACATATGTCTTGAAACAAGCTTGATAAAAAGAATAAGCTTGCAAAAACTAGGCTACATTAGCATCATTGGTTAGATAGTAAAAATATAAGCACGATGGTAGATGAAAGAAATATGAATAGTCTAGGAGTCATGAGGACCTAGGTCTTGTTTTATTCCTATACCATCATTCTACGATTTTATTGACCAAGGCTTGGTTGACCAATGGGTTAGGGTCCTCTAAATTCTAGAATCTAAGTAGACTTGCTAAGATAGGTCGCAAGGACATAGGGGTTACTAGGTCTTAAGGCATTCTACCCAACTTAAAAGAATTAAACTAATGGCGTTTGGGACATTTAGCTAGTAGGGTCAATCTCTAGCAAGTACGAAGGGAAAATAGGAATAATAATAGAAGGAATCAAGCAAGATGCAATCGATTAGTCGAACAAATATGGAATCGAGGTTAAGAGGTCAAGTATGTGGATGAGATCCTAGACTTCTAATCCTATTCGCAGGCTTGCTTGGTACGGTAAAGTAACCAAACAATTTATCTTGACCTGCAAGGGCCACCACAAAAACATGTAATGCCCCAGTCCCAAAATACGTAGGACTAAGTACGTAGACATGCCAGCTGTATTCATACGAAGCACGTAGGTCTCGTATGAATACATAAGCTATAAAATGCAGTAATCCAAGACAAACTAAATCTCATCCACAATAAAAGAATAATAATATATATAAAATTCAATTCAAATATTTATGATACAATCGTTGGGCGGAGACAAAGTCCACTACCAACTATCTCAATGAAAGAAATGTACAAGAATCGATCAAATAAAATGGCAAGATGAACCAAGCGCAATCGTCTTCGAAGGAATGGAGAAGACCACGACCTTGGCTAGGATACCTACGGAAGACATGAACACACACACCTGGGGAAAAACCAGGTCCTCAGACGGACGTAGCAAGATACAGGAAGAACAAGCTAATATGAACTGTCAGAAATATAAAATAATATATAAATGACTATCCTAGACACAATTATGCAAAGGAGATTCTAACCGCCTAATGTGCAATTTAGAGGACAACTTTCATGCGCATGAATGGGATTTTAGGCTATGTGTACATAACTGGCATCCAGTCATCTGTATCCGTCCGTAACATCTAAAACGTCAGAGGGCATCTGCAAATATATCGCCACAGTTCCATCCGGAGACTGTGGTTTACCTGTTTGGCTTCCCATACGCACTAGCGACTGTCCTCCCCCAATATATCCCACACTGTTCAAGTCATGTCCATGGCTCGTCCAGCTTTGTAACTGCTTGAGTCTCTAAAACCCTAGTCATAGCAGTTACGATCATCTACCGTCACACGACTTTAGAGATAGCTAGTCAATAAGTCGTGCCCCTACATCATGTCTCAAACCGTATAGTGTGAGTGTCACAGCCAAAGGAAGATATAAGGATATCCCCCAACAAGAAGGTAGTCCGCTAACACTAAGTCATCATGCATAAAATAAAATAACGACTAATAAAGTCGTTTGCACCCAAGTGTGGCTTGGACGCGCAGTTTATATCAAAGGGAACTAACAATATAGAATAAAGTAAATAATGCAGTAAATAAATAATTGACAGTTAATTAGCAAGGTATACTTGTCTGTTGCGACGCCTGGTGAGCTGCCTGGTGTGGTACAATAAAGGTGGCACAAGATATGACTTCGATGTTACAACTATGCATGACGGCCTCCGATAATAGCACGGACTGTTCCATCGGGTCCAGAATGGTCAAATTGGTTAGGGTCGATAGGAGGAATGATGGAATTGGCGAAGGGATAGGAAGAATGGGATTGGTCTTGAACCGAAAGATAATCGAAGGAATAATATATATATATATATATATATATATATATATATATATATATATATATATATATATATATATATATATATATATATATATATATATATATATATATATATTCTATTTTTAGTAAATAACTATAATATTGAAAACTAGATTTTATTAGTAAATAGTTGAAAATATAAATATAATTTAGAAATCATACTTTTAGATAATATAATCTAAAGATAAACAATTAGATGAAATTGGACAAATAACAAAATTTTGTCAAAAATACTAATTAATTAAGTTTTGAAACGAATTTAAATTTACCTATAGGGTCAAGTCTCAATACATTATTTTTGACATACATTATAAATTTAGAAATATTTATTCAAATAAATAAATAAATATAATGCTAATAAAATAATTTACAAATTCAAATGTTATAATAACAAAACAAATACATATTAATAGTAATAATAATAATGAAAATAATAATAATAATAATAATAATAATAATAATAACAGGAATAATAATACTAATTTTGTTAATAATAATAATAGTTATGAAGATAATAATAATATTAATAATAATAATGATAAAGATGATAACTCACTTAACAGTAATATAACAAAATAAAAAAGAAAAAGAAAAAATAATAATAAATAAGTAAATAAACAAATAAAATACTTCACACGTTTCTTCTATTCTCTTCTCCCTAAGGAGAGAGAAGCAAAATAAAAAATAAAAATGGAAATAAAGGGACGAGGAAGAGAGCGAGAGAGGAGAAGTGGGGAGCGGAGGAGGCGATCGAGGGAGTGGCGGAGGAGATGGTGCGGTGGCGGCGCAGCTGACGGGGGCGAACGCGGCGGCCAAGAGGAGTCGGCGGAGGGGAAAGAGCGGGGAAGTTCGTCGGGGCTCCTTGCTCGGCGGCGGGTTCGAAGAGGAGGGGAGAAGGTCGGTGGTTTCGAGCGGAGGGAGACCAGGAGCGACGGACGCTGCACGTTCACCGACGTACGCGGCGAGGCGAAAGGAGTGGGTTCGGAGCTGAGCCGGTGGCGCATGGGTACGTGGCGGTGGGACGGAGAGAAAGGGTCGGTCGCTCCGACGGTGCTCGTCCGGCGCGACCAGGGCGGTGCGCGGGCGAAGTCTCCGGGCGGCGCGGAGGTGCTGCACAAGGAGGCGGCGGCGCTTCTCCAGCGGAGGAACGACGGAACTGTGGTCGAAAGGGAGGGGAAATTTGGGGGCTCGGCCGGCAAGGGTTGTCGACGGGGCGCTGCTCCGGCGTTGGGTGGCGCCGAGCGCAGGGAGAGGATCGAGCCGGCGCGGTGGCTAAGTCGTGCGTGGGGACAGCGGCTGGGCGTGGGCGGAACGGGACTTCGTCGGGGTGGAGGTAAGGGGATTTTTGGTTGTTTTTTGTGTTGTTTTGGTTTGGGTGTCAGACGGTGGTCTGGTGGTGGCGACACCGTTGGTGGCGGAGGTGTTGTGGTAGTCGGGAAGGTCTGTGGGAGGTCCACGGATGTTGGCGACGGTGGTGGGCTGGGTTCATGGAGGAGCTAAGGTGAGGGTGGTGGTGGCAGTAACTCGGCTGGCGGGGCTCGGCCAGTTTTGGCCCGAGGCAGTCAAGGGGGTTAGGGCCGTGGATAGGGTGGTTGAGACTAGGGTTAGGGTTAGCTATTTGTTTGTGTCGGGGTGTGTCCGATACGGAAAGGTTGAAATTGTATTTGTAAAAACTATGGAATAAGACGGGGAGGGAACACGGACACGGTGCACGGGGCTGAGAATTTATTTGTGGAGTAATTTTTGGCTTGTGGAATTATGGAGGAGTACCTGCCTATTTATAGGACGTGGGAATTCCCATTTGGATAGGATTAGAAATATTTAAAAATCCAAGTAGATAATTCATCTATTAGATTTAAACTAATGAAATCAAATCCAAATTTAAATCAAATTTCAAATTAAATCTATAAATTATACCTTTATACTTATTTAAATTAAATCCATAAAATTTAATCGAGATTTAAAATGGCCACATTATTTTCCAAATATATTTTTCCAAAAATACCAACAAATATAATTTCGAAAATAATAAATATTTTTAAATAA